>VOMN01097645.1:0-18932 GCA_014899125.1 Orchestia grillus | reverse complement strand
TATAGATTCGAATTCGCATTCGCATTAGAGCTGACAAAAACGAAAGGCGGCGACAGTATTTGTGATCCAAGTGCAATAGGCGAGTAACGGCCCCGCGTGTGAACGCCAGAATTGGCCACGTTCTCGGGTAGCAAGGATGGCACTGGAGCACCATGTGAATTTTCGTTTGTTTCTTTCGACGCAAGGTGGTTGACTTTTAGAGTAGAGTTAAAGGTTCACCAACGTGCATGCAAAAATTGTCGTACACTAAGAATCGTCTCTCGTGCAACTTGGACCCTACCCTTCTTAGTGTTTTGATAAGGCTTTCGCTGTCTACTTTAGTTTGTATTGTCCACGGATAATGTGTACATAATCGGAATGCTGTAGTAGTGTTGAATTGTTAAGAGTTGGAAAGGTTCAGTAGTCTTTGATGTGTGGTCACGATGCTTGCTCTTGCCATCTATGTCTGCCTTTTTATGCGTAGGTAGCGATTCTTTGTGGGGCGGATGCACTCAGGATGGAATATGCGATGTTTCAATCACCAATTGCTGGTCTCATGCAGGTCTTAGGTTAGTGTCACTGCAATGATCGGTCAAAACCCTCAGATTTTGTGCTTCAATCTACAACATGTTTGAAAACATGCAAAACAAGCGTTTCTAAAGTAGTATGTGCTCGACTCATTGTTTAACTGAATAGATCCGAAGCTTTCCTAAATACCCTGCAATGCATCGCTAGAATGTTCTAACCCTGTACGGCCGTGAGCAGAGCTTGTAGTATTTTGTATACCGGGGATACCGGACGACTGCAATACTTAATTTATTGCTTAACATAATTACTGATACCGATGCGACTGCCAGTGTATTATTGGATCCCTCACGACGTGAGCGACAATTTTGTAAGATGTGTATCGAGCATGTGTGGGACTTCTGAACAATTTATTTTAGTTGTCGTTCATTGTGATTAACTTACAAATATGTAAAGTGCATCGAATGTTTTATAATTTACGTTTACTTCAAGAAACACAGTGTATTCTGATTGAAAGCATACTGTAAATTGTCAACACTACTCAAGTCACGGGTTATGCTAGAAGTGCAATCATTTTTTTACCGCGCGTGGGAGGAAGTTTCTCCATATAACAATTTTACTATAAAAATTTGACGATCCATATCGCAAAGAAGAAACTTGGATGCATAAGAAAATATACGAGCATTTGTGAAGCTGCTACAATAAAAAGAAGTACCTAGTTTCTGGTATTGATGAAACAAAAGCCTTCTTCATGGAATAGCTTGTACTTGTTTGAAGCCTAATATGCCAAGTTAGTAAGACTTCATGTGACGCTGATCATCGCCCTCCGTTTAAATGCATGTTATCAGCTTGCATAATGTCCATTGCAATCTATTTTCCTAGAGAGACATCTTCACTTGTATATTATCATGAATAATTGTAGACTCGCACTTCACCACAGGTCAGTTCCAACTATTCATTTACAATTTTTTCTTATTGGCGTTAATACTTCGTTCCGAGTTGGTTGAAAATTCTATCAGGTTGGCAGGAACTTGCTTTTTGTGTTGATCTTACAGGCTGTCGTTTTCAAAACGCGGAACTAAATTTTAGAAAACCTAGCGTTCTTGTCAGGAGTTGGTCACGCATCTCTTTTGAAGGAGTAGCCCGCTCGCATATCACCAAACTAGTTGTGGTCCGTCTACTCTTACGTAGTAGCTATTTATACAACCTATTCTTAATTTTGTGATAATTGTAAAAATATTCTATTTAATACAACTAAACCTAGAGTGCTCTGTAGTTTTTTATCGCTGGAGCAAGTGTGGTTTTGCGTAGCGATGACGTAAGATGAGGAAATATGTGTTGATATACCTAGATCAAGTAAATGGATCATTTTTTACGAACTGAAGTTTTATTTTTTGTTCTCGTTAGGCGATGAATTACGGCAGTTCTTTCCAAAGCTCGCGAATCATTGAAAAAGAGAAAAATCATCAAGTATAGTAAATGAAATCTAGGGGATAGAGTGTTAATAGCAAGTCTAACGAATGTAGCAGATCTGCAAGGACACATTTATGAGTCAAGAGAAACACTTGTATGAAAACCTAAATTAACTTCGAACCGCTGTGTGAAGAACAGATGACAAATCGGCGAGATTTACTCGCGTGTAGCTGAGGGCTATGCGGGAAAATTGACAGGCTTTCAGGATTTGAGGGGGAGCTCATAAGTAACTGATATTGAGTAATTTTATTTAATTCAATTATTGTTGAATGTCCATAGTCATATCACCTGCAAAGTATTCTCCATTTGAAGCAATCCATCGGTCCAAACGTTTTTTCCACTTTTCGAAGCAGCTTTGGAACTCTGGTGAAGGTGTTTTTCAATGACTCCGTCGTTTCCTTCTTAACCCCTTCAAGAAGTGCAAGACTTTTTCCTTTGAGGACTTTTTTTATTCAGGGGATAAAAAAAAGTCGCAGGGAGTGAGATAGCGTGAATAGAGGGTTAAGTGGGGTCACGCCATTCTTGGTCAAAAACTCACACTCACGGCATGGCCCCACTTGCCCACCTTCCCTATTCGCCTGATCTCGCTCCCCGAGACTTTTTTTGTTCCAATGAATGAAGAAAGTCCTCAAAAGAAAACGTTTTGCAGATGTTGAGGTTAAAAAGAAAACGACGGAGTCATTTGAAAAACAACTTCACCTCAGTTCCTGAACTGGAGCATTACTTTAAATGGAAAATACTTTGAAGGTGATAAGACTATAAATATGTAACAATAACTGAATAAAATTACGGCGCTATTCCAGTTACTTTTGGGACCACCCCTCGTATGCAGGTGCACCCCCGTGAGAAATGTTCGATAGTTAACCCTCTCTGAAGAATGCTAACCCTAGAATTGAAATTTCTCAAGAAAACTAAATAGCCTTAATTGAGCACTAAGTAGAAGAAAGTTAAAAAGGAAAGCCGATTTATTAAATTCATGAAGTACATAAATACCAACAAAAATAGTAAAAAGATCCTACAGATCTTCGAAGTGATACATGTCTAAATGTATCGGTAGATATTCAACTGTCTCGACATTCTTCTACAAAAAGTTAAGTACGCCCTTAAAACCAACTAAGGAAAAATTGAAAAAATACTTCACATAAATTTATAAAAGACGTAAATAGAAGGTGATAATCTATTAAAAAGACGACTGATTTTTGAATATCGTATCCCTTTTCTTCCAGAAAACTACAAAAATATCTAGAGGTCTATTGACCGAAGAAAAGACTAATACGATTCAACCATGAGAGCGAACTTCAAGTGATGAAAAATTATGATTAAGTGGTGGCTTTCATAATGTTCCACAGATGCTTTTCATACGTATCGAGTTAAGCTCGTGCTGAAAAGGAATGTTTTTGCACAAACGTTGCAAGTCAACACATTCAGCAAAGCAGGCTCAAAAACTCTTCATACAAGAAGTCCTGGTCCATCATCCATATGAGTAAAGTATGAGATAGGAAAACACTAGCACAGTTTTTAGATAGGCGTTGCTCGCTGTACCAGCCTGTACGATATTTCAGTCTAAGTAGTCCTTTGATTTTATCACTTTTTTCAGGAACGTAACCAAATAGCACCGCATACATACTTTATAATGTATGTGAGAAAATGAAAGGTAAGTGGCTCGTCTCGCCTTCTGATCCTCTTCAACCGAGCCTCCAACGACGTAGGTAACGTGTCTTGACTATGCTGTCTCGCAGCCAAAATAATGCACTGCACGGAAGGGAGCTCATGTTCTGTGAGCTTAAACTAGCTTTTCCATTCTTTCATGGGAAAATTGCGTAATATTCACACGATTCATGTTTCTGTCGCTGGTCCAAAAAAAACGAGTTCAGTGCAGTTCGCCAAATCAGAAATCGGGACTTTTCTCGATCGATCATTTGGGAAGACAATTTATAAATACTATTTAATGGATACGAAGGAAAATTTATATCTGAATGAAGCAAACAACATACTTCAATGTAAAATGGAATAATGTTAGAGAGCGAGAAAGAGAAGTAGAGAAAGGTAAAATAACGCCTGCCTAACTACAAAGTTGAACACAAGAACCCAAACCAGTGTTATCGTTTTTCTGCAAAATTCAACCACTACCACTAATGAAGGCTAGCTAATTGATTGACGCATGAGTTTACAGTGTTTACCTAAATAAACAGTAAGTTAGTTTTTAAAGTGCAAAATGAATCTATATGGATGTCTCGAATTCTCAATGTTTTAGATTTAATCCAACAAGCAAGCATGAGATTGTATTCCTTACCTTCCTGTCGGAGCAAACCGTTTTGCACGGAAGAAGCTTGTTTCTTTCGCGATCCTGATCTTGCCAGTCGAAGAAATGCAGGATACTTCCAATAGATTTCATCCATTTTTTTCAAACAAACATCTTGTCATAATGAGGTCGGCTTGGAACGCCGATACTTATACCATGTCACCGACTTTCAACCGACAAACAATCATGAAGAAAAAGCTAATCGAACACTGACGAATACGATACTTGCGTCGAACACACAGTGATTGAACCCCCTTCTACATAGCTCCCATCTTAACAAGACCTTGTGTATTTCGCCTTTCAGAGGTTACCCCTTTACTCTCTGAATGGATTTCGAAATCCGCTTTCCCAAGAATACTGCTAGTTTTCGTGACCAACTTGATTTAGCCTTACTGCATATGCACATATGGGTGCATTTCAAG
This sequence comes from Orchestia grillus, assembly GCA_014899125.1. Classification (NCBI taxonomy): domain Eukaryota; kingdom Metazoa; phylum Arthropoda; class Malacostraca; order Amphipoda; family Talitridae; genus Orchestia; species Orchestia grillus. The sequence continues at coordinate 14,231 of VOMN01097645.1, read as the reverse complement.
TTCCGTACATAGCTGAATACAACCTTATCGTCAAAATTACTTGGTAAAAGGATTACGCTTTATCAATGGGAAGAAGTTCTTTCCTGCTAATAGAAAAGGCATTCACGTACTTGGTCTTTACGCTGTATTTGAAATTTTCTTTACAACTTTTTTCAACAGAACATATGCTAGCTACAATAGATTCTAAGTCGACGCTAAGATAGTAAACAAACAGAACATATTCACGAATTTTGACACGAATGTAATTTCAATTTAATTAATATTGACACAAATATTCAAAATTACACAGAGGTACGATGAACAATTTATAGTAGTAATCATATACACGGGTAGTGCAGATGAATAGAATTATTCTAGAATTATGGGTCACATATACAAAACTTCCGAAAAAAGATATAAACGAGCCGTCGTTAGACGGATTAGTTTAAACTTCACCGAGCGCTTGCTACCATTCATTTCTGTAGGTAGCTATGCTACGACATGCGACATTTCAGATGTTTTAAAGTTTATGCCGCTACATCACCCACTAGTTAATGCGCCTCACAAACCTTTGTAATGTATTTAGTTTGAACAGAAGGTTTAAAAATTACAGAGGACAATTTAAATCTCTTTAACGATTTCGACATGTTACATTTCTTCAGTTTCAAATACAGCAGTGAGAGCAAACATTCAAGATGGTCGGACAAATTAAAAAATTCGTATTATGTAGGCGATGTACCAGCGCAATTGGATGCGTTTTAATCCTGGTATTTTATTAACAGAATGAACAAACAAGAAATATAAATTTAAAACTGATTCCACATATCCGGCATTCAGGAATTCTAACAGTAAGGCATCGAAATGATTTGTTATTTACCTTAACATGCCTATAATCTTAAAATAAAATCAGCATGTTTTTACTTTCGAATATTACAAAAAAAGGCGTTTAAGTTGGTGATTTCGGTTTATGTTACCTTCAGCGACATTGACCATTACCCAAATATCACATAGCGAAATAATAAAATTGCAATTGCGCACTTCCACATTGGGTTTTTAATATAGACTGATAGAGTCCAGCGCTTAATAAAAAACGAACTGTTAGACCGTTTCAGCAACTTGAATGCATGAAGAAGTTTACAACTATCTGCAGTGACAGCGGAGCAATAAAATACACCGAGGCGAGGAAAAGCATGAATACGATAGCCACATCATATGAAAGCATCAAATGTTCGCCATAGGCTTCGTTGAACTCTTCAAAATGACTAGTTTCATTTCATTGTGCAACTAGCACTCGCGAACGTAAAATCAACAATAGTCAGGAAGCGGAAGAAGAGACGCATAATACGTTTCTCAAGTTAAAATGGCTGTAAAAATTCCAACTAATTTCCTTCTATCACTAATATTCATATGATTTCGCAAAATGTTATTTTTAATTATTGATGAACTCTTACCATTAACTCAATAAAAATCACAGTTTCTGAAGTTTCCAAACGTTAAAGTTATATGAGTATTGAACGAAAAAGTAAGTTCAAACCCGGACGACCAAACTGATAAGTCAAATTCCAAACAAAGCGAGCTTCGAAGAGGTGGAACAACATGCCCCATACTTTGTTGCCCGCCATCTATTCAGATCAGTTACTCGATGATGCTTTCCAATACCGTTGCTATCCTGTTCGTAAAAAGGTGAAGAAAGTACAGAAATGGTTGAGAGTCCTACCGAAAACCATCTTAGATTGAACATACAAGTTTGTAAACCATTAGACCAAATGAAAGAAAGAGGAAAAAAACAAGGAAATTGACAGGGTTGTTCAAACTATTTTCGGTGAGTTAATTGGAGAAAACCTCCAGGATATTATCTGATTGTCCGTATATTCTCATTTATCTGTATTAACTAGCAGTAAAATGTCCACGCACTGTAGATGGAATGCGCAAGCCACTACCACGTCGTGACCAGAGAAGATACAAGAACGAGCCAGCGTATTGAGAGTCGGTGTCTTGCACGATCATGACAAAAATATCACAGTTTTTGTAACTCCTACGTTGAAATGCAAGGAGGATAACATAAAGCTTATCTTAAAAAAAAAAAAATACTCTACCTAAATCAACCCGCCGGGCTCAAGTGAATGTAGATTTACGTGTTACTAGGCATTGCTTCCTATACAAATTTCTTTAGATAAAAGATTAGATTAGATTAATTGTTAGTTTACAGCTCCTTATTCACGTATTATGTGATCCATAGAGAGCGAAATGAAGAGACCAATTTGGACGGCAGAAAACGTGAAATCTATGCACAGGTGTGTTCCCACACCGGATTCCCTGCGCATATAAACAGCAAGGAAGATGAGACAAAGAGATAGCTAAGGAGTGAAAATAAAGAAGCCAAGTGGGCACGAAAGATAAGAGTCCCGAAGTCCTTCTTATAGATGAGATAACCTAACAGTGTCTCTACTTAAAAAGAGGCAGCGTTAACATTCAGAAAAGACTAAGATAGAGATGAGAGCTAAAACAACGGAAGTTCTCGATATCAGTGGTGTTTCTTCTAAGCACAATTTAATGTTTTGAAAAAATCCGTTTAGATATTTGAAATCTGCGAGCTTGAGTACATTTTACAATAACCGAACGGTATTTTCTTAAAACAAATCAAATCCTGCTTGAAACAAATACGACAGATATCAACAACTACTTTTATTTTGGCTATCTCTCTTCGTCTCTTCCGAATGTTAACGTTACTTCTTCTTACTTTCAAACATTGTTAGGTTACCTCAGCTTTTAACAATTTTTTTGACACGAATCAAATAGTGCATACACAAGTACAATACATAGTATATCGATTACTACCTGCAATGCATGTCCAAAATTTCGCGTGAACGTATTGTTCCAACGCTTTTCGTAAGAAACTGACAAGGAAAGGTAAGGCAAGACAATGAATTTCATGAAATTTAAAAATAAGGAAAAACTCCTGCAACAGAAGTTACCCATTTTGCGAAGTTGGGCAGCGATATTATCCAGCGTACTGTATTAAATCAGTTATTCATGTGAAGGAGATTCCCGTCAGTGCATGCTTCAAAAAGTGTTGCATTTGATCCTTTGGACAAATACCTCAACAAAACTATCTACAAAATCTCATTAAATAAAAGGTTAGTTCACAGAATTACCCGATTTCGAATAAATAATCGAATATAATCTGCTCATTATAGAAAAGCGATAAGCTTTTCAAGAATAAGGAAGTTTTGCTATTACTCGACACTTAGGACTCTCCTCCGAATAAACACTCCTCTTGAAAAATTGGAACGATATTGACAAGTTTTTGAGTAAAACGTAATGCATCAAAATTAGCTTTACTTAGTGCAGCACTTAAATGTTTAAATAATTTCATTTCAAGTGGTCGGTAATCTTGCCTAAATAAGCAATCGTTTAAACACGAAGAAAACTTCGATTGATACACACGTACAAACACCGAGCTCCAAAAACCATCCATTTCATAACTGGGAAGAGCACCTGAATACACATACTATCATAACACAAATAAAGATTAAGTCTTATCAAATTCATATTGCACCACGTGCGTTTGCTCCGTATACGACTGACTGTATACATCACATATATACAGTCAATATCAAAACTGCTATATCTTTGGGTCGAATTAAGAAGAAAATAAGCCGAGATGTTGAAACTAAGATATCATTCGATCTCTATATCTTCCATGCGATTATCCTAGAGGAAACAAAGACGAAAGGAATAAAGATTCAACGTCTAACTTTTAGAAATGTTTCATATCGAGGTTTTCAATTGACGGCAATAGCACGGAAAAATTATATTTCTGCGACAATGCATAGGGATTTGAATCAGTTCAACAGAAAACAGGGTCGTAGAGATGATAGTCCTCTTCATGGGTAAAATGGCAATTAAAAACTTTCCAACATTAAAGAAGGAGCTAGTACTTAGCTTCGATTACATCACCTGAAAGAATAATTCATATGATGAAATGAATAACTCTTTTAGCTCACATTCTAGTTTAGTTCAAATTTAGTATGATTAGTTATGTGTAAGGGTGTACGAAGAGCCTGTCGAGTTTAAAGAATTAAACATCAGTGAAGAATACCAGTGTAGACCGCACTAATCTGGGTGAAAAGACAAATGGTGCAGCTTTGAAGGCTCACTAACAATAAAATTTAGATGAAGAGAACCGACTGATCGCGTTGACTTGCCTAATAGTGTAGCACAATCGGAGCAAGAAAATTGGATATATTCGCAGTCGTAACGAACACGTAAAACCTAAAGAACGCTAAGCTCTAAACTTCATATCTACACCAAATACCACAATGGAAGATAAACTCAACGATGAACAAGGTCGAATAAAATTTAGGTGAAAAAGTACGCTTCAAGCTTAATGCGCCATTTTTCGTAGCAGGATGTGGAAATCGAAGTTTAAAAATAAATTGCTCATACCAGCATCAAATGATACTATTTAGGTTCGTACTGCTATTGTTGACTACTACCAGTGATTGTTGTAAAATCTTGGGATTTTTTCTGCACTAAAGATGACATTTTAAAATAACCCATTGATCCAGAACTCTTATTTCAGCTTAATGTAAGCTAAGAGAAATCAAATTTAGGCTTTTGAGTGGAAAAGGGACATCTCGGTTAAGCCTTGGTTTTTACGCGGTGTGATTATGGAGTTCAAGGTCTCAGCACATTCAGAAAATAGTTATATATTCAGGACACAACACGCCAAAGTTCAACTAAAGACTTTGTGTCGTTCGACATTTTCAAAATTCGAGGTGGATATTGGAAAATATGAAAACTAATAAATAAAAATCTAACCCAAAATACGTTTGTAGTTTGAAGGCTATAGATGCAGTAGGTTTGAGAGCACACCTGAATAACGATGATACTGTTTCAAGACACGCCGCTGGAGAATAATCTCATTCACACTGCCACATTACATCTTCATCCAATCCCTCAAATCAGCTTTTAAGAAATTATTGAGGCGTTTCAATAACTATCAATCTAGCAGTAGCTCTATCAAGTTAAGCACTAAACGATTTAGGATGCTACATCCACACTTAGAGTCAGCAGCGGAAAACATAGACATTTTCCGAGCTAGAAAATTTCCCAATCATGTATCTTGAAAATGCTTAAGGGAATGGAAGGTAAAAACGTGAAAATGAATTGAGTGTTAACGAAATGATCAATGCACAGCGAAAACTTGTTGGAGAATGTTTGTCCCATGAGCTTGACTGCGAATATAGCTGAGATTGTAACTGCTGTAGAAGAAACCCAAGAATCTTAACCCTCTGTACATAGTGCTACAGATTCAACCTCCCAAACCCGGAACAGTCTCATTCGGCTACGCCTATAATTCAGCATATTGAAAAAAATATCCTAGTGATTAAACAGAATTCACACTTCAGGATGGTATCTGGACCGTTGCTAAAAACAGGGACCCAGCAACGCCATCAAGCCTCAGGTCCGGAAGTTGCCGAATTTGGAAGGCTCAACCTGTACTCAAGAAACATTTTAGGAAAATAAATCTTGTTAAAAGGTATTCTTTCGAAAACGGGCAGACTGCCGTGGTCTATACATCGCAAGTGGTACACCACTACAGCACAGGTGTGTGCCAGGCGATCTTGCCGTCCAGGCAACCTGACACGAGCATGAGATGAGTAGGAGAAAACCTTGTGCTGACGACGCTCTTGCGGTGGCAGGACGGAAGACGAGACAACACCACCAGCTTCTGAGGCTGGTCCGACACGCAGTGCGACATTTCTGAACAGTTGCTATCGAACGCTAGCAGTCGAACGCCTTGTTTGAATGGAGAACAAATTAACCTCCCGTCAGAGCTGAAACAAAGTTCCTTAATAAAGCCAGCGCCCACGTTTGGTTCTAAAATATGATGGGTGAGTCTAGGTCGCTGTTGCGCGTACACTTGGCGCAAATTTACGTTTTCTGAGCGGTAGTTTTCATGAAAACTTGGTGTAGTACGTATGCCGTCCCTCAGGAGAAACGGAGCTGTACCAGAGAAGTTGAGCCCACTCTCGACGCTATGATCAATCTGACGTCGAACGTTGTTCAGATTAGCCATGACCATATCGAGGCCGCTCCTCAGAGACCGCAGGGTTTGTCGGATCTCATCGGTTCTCTCGTTCCAAGTCCTACCATCCTGGCCGCTGTTCGTATCTCGAGCACCTACGCCACCACTGCCTCCACCACTTCCACCTTCGTTGTTGTACACATCATGAGTAGAATTATTGTTGTCAAGCGTTGCTGCGAGTCGAGCTAGCGCCTGTTGCCTGCGCTCTCTGTAGGTGCGAGTCAGCTGAGAGAGGCGCCGCGTCACTCTCCATCGGCTCCTGTTCAGCTGCCGCTGTCGTTCCATCCTCTCTCGGAAGCTGCTTGCTGCGTGAGCACCAGACGGTCGCAGCCTATTTCCACGCCGCCGTCTCTCCCTCACTTCTTCTTCAAACCCGTCACCGTCTCCTAACGTCCTAAGATCACCATACACAGACGCAGCATTACGTTGAATCAAGATATTCAGTCCCATCATGATAGCACGCTGTCTGTTGTTCTCAACAGCAAGGTCGTCGATATCGAATTCGTCACTGTCATCCTCAAATAAAGAGCGACTCCCTTCTTCGTCTTCCTCTTCCTGCTGTCGCTGTCGTCGTTGATTCCTCTCTTCATCATCATCGTCGTCGTCGTCATCTTCTTCTTCTTCCTCCTCCTCTTCGCGTTGTTCGTCCTCATGCCTTCTGTTTCCGGAACGTCGCACTGAAGGAACTTCTACCCAGTTTCCGCCGCGTTGGTCCAGCAACACCTCGAAGCGCGGAGTCGCAGCATCACCAAGAATATAGTAGCCTTGAGACGGAAGTTCTTCTTCATCGTCATCTTCGATCCCCATCCGATCGGGGGACGATGGAAGGGTTCCTTGCAGAGCGTCCACAGCTTTCGCCTCAGAGCTCAGCTTTGATGCTCTTAAGGACTCCTCTTGTGGACCGTCGTGGGGTGCAAATTCCTGGATGTCGTGAACGCACGTCCACTGCAACGCAAATGATAAAATGAAACCATTACAAACAGCTAGAGACCCTAATTTCATGTGATTCACATAAAATACATCCTGAATAAGTAAGTAGACTACAGAATCGGTAATGGGAAATTGTGGATAAGTCCCTAAGTTACAGTAAAGAAAATTGAAAAAATACTGAGCAAAGCTATGGCGAAAGTTGAACAAAATTGAGAGTAAAGAAAGGTTTGCAACAGCATTCAATGTGAATAATAGTGTGAGGGAATTCCATGGAAATGCTTTTCTAAATTTATTCTCAAATTATTTGTTTCGCAGACGCCGAAGCTCATCAACCCAACTCCACAATCCTCCAATTTCTCAGGGCAGGTCTCAACTCAATTTTTTTGAATAGTGAAGTTACAATTTACAATAAAATAGATATATCTAAATTCATATACGTGTCAATTATAATCGGACGGATGGACTTAGTTTTAAGAGAACGTAATTTTATTATAAAAGTTAATACGAAGGCCAAAAAAAACGTTTCTAAAAACTTAACCAAAAACAAAACTTTCGAGCATTTTCTTTGCTCTTCTTCAGTAGTCTGAAATAAAATCGAAAAATTACAGGTTATAAGAACATTGGATACATAATTACAACATTTCTCAACTTCACAACGGAGACACAGTACTGAAAAAACAAAAAATACATTTAACATCTGCATTCCACCAGTTAGCATAGAATTTCGAATGCTACGGAGCTATTCTGATCGTTGAGAGATGGGCAAAGCTTATGTAGGAAAATAATTTCCACCAGTTTCGAATCTGCAGCGGATGATGATGATGCTGTAACTTTGAAATTATCCGTAGGTATGGGATGGTGCGATTCTTTCGAGTGGTCTAAGGTACTGCTGCTACGTGGAGAAGCAAAGGGGTTACCGGTACGCGACGATATTCCTTTGAGCTCAACAATGTGTGTGTACAGACGACGCTTTGTCTCTCCGCAATAGGTGGTATTACACTGTTCCCACGCATATCCATATACGACATTGTTTCGCAGAGGAATCGGAACTATCTTTTACCTTGAAAAAGCTTCCCATAGTCAGACTATTTCGAAATATAATTCTTATGAGTAACTGTAGATAATATGTGAAAATCACGCTATTAATTTATGATTGATATCTTTGTTAACCTTGGATCGTGCATATATATGGTAACGGACAATATTTGAGTATCATCAGAACTGTTGAACGAATTTGCTCGTGGCTAAATTTCGAATCGATGAACAATTTAAAACAATTCTCGATCACACGAATAAGAAATCCGTTAGCACTAAAATATTCTAGTAAAAAATCCAATTCAGAAATAAAATTTATCCAATGAGAGCACAGTTTAAAAGCTCTGTCTGTTAGGCACTTGACTAAACCTAATTTACACTCGTAAGTTATTGTACTGTGAAACTACAAACCTAACATATTAAACGTTGGTTTTCGGTATACTCTTGTAAAGAAATCACATCTTTCTTCCTAATACAATATCCAAAAAAAAGCAAGATACCATTTTTTTGCAATAAGGATGAATTAATTGATGGATGTTTAGAGTTAAAGATAATTCAAAAAATTTTCAATGACTAATGCATTCCAAAAACAGTAAAAATGTGGCATCGACGATGTTCCATAAAAAACTGGTTTGAATTCAGGTGGACTCTCTTTCAACTATGTGCTTTCATGAAATGATAAAAATATTTCTGATAATATGGGAGACGCACAAGTTGAACAATTTGCTTTCATGCACATTATCATACACAGTAAACTTTTTTCGTTTATTAACCATTTTATTTCTCATATAGATTTAACAAATGAAAAAATCTACTTCAAAAGTAAGCGTTAAGACTTGAACTTAAAACTATTTCGAAAGTATGCGTTAAGTCCGTAATGCTTGAACGCGCACAGCTTCAATACTCTGTGAAGTATGAGCTCTGATCGGTCGTCCTGGCAGTTTCTTTTTTTAGAGCAGATCCAGTATCTTAACATTTTTAATCCAAGTTTTATAGCGTGTTCGAGAGGCCCTGACCATGAGGCCCTACGTTAAAAACGTCGGCACTTCCTCTGTGAACTTTCAAAACTGCCATTTTTATAAAATCTTTTTCTGTGCCCAAAGCACGCTGTCTTACATCTCACTAATTCATGATTACTAAATGGCGAGATTGTTTACAGCTAAAGGTCCCAGTTCCGAAGTGTTGCCAACTGTAGATGGCTGCTACTACGTACTTCAAAAGTTCCCGTTTTTAGGTGCCACCCCGTACTTACGGAGATACGCTGAACAATTGAAAGCTGCATCTAATTAGGATGCATTTTTTTACCAAAGGAATGATGAATAAGATGAAAATTACGTAGCGTGGGAATGAAGTAAAATCTTTAAAAATTAATTTTAAGTACTAAGCAAGAATCAAGCACGACAGCAGGTATCTTACTTCGGACTCGTCGCTTGCAGAAGTATTCCGGGACAGCACTGCCCACGACTGGGGGTGAATCTGCACGAACATTTTCAGTAAGAATTGCTATTATAGTCATCGAACTGATTAGAATTTCAGCGATATTCCACTACGGCTCTTCGTTGTATGATTGTGGGAAAAATACTGGAAAATCGCTTATTTAAGAGAAAATATAGCGAGTATCTTCAATAAGCAAGCAGGGATTGCTTCACAAACGAACGAGAATATGAAGAGAAGCAACTGCTGCACCAATATAGAGCTAGGAGTCTCTCAGACAGTACACCAGATACGAGAGAGAGAGAATCGCACTAAAGAAAAAATGAACTTTCATTTCACCAACATGACAATTCATAACCATAACGGTAAGTGGACTTCCAAAACACCCTCGTGTGCAATTATTGTTCAGCGATATTGGAAGCAGTGAGTGGAAAAAATTCCATTGTCCAGTTATACGGTTCGATTTAATCTGCCAAGATGCGAGCAAATAGCCTAAAATTTGAAAACCATAGTCACTAAATCCAAACCACACCATTGGTAAGAAAATAACGTCAAGAAAAGGAAAACGCTAAATTACTAGTTGCACAGAAAGTGAAATGAAATCGTTTAATGAATAGTAACAAAATTTTCAACTGGACACCGCATTGGATAAGAAAGTCGCAATACGTTTATTGAAAATTATGAAAGTGACATGCCGTGAAATCTTCATAGCAAAATTAATGGACATCCACGTACAACGTATTTTCCAATGAACCCATAGCCTTCATTTAAAACTGATGAAAGTGGCAATCTAGGTCAACACTTAGTCCTCAATGTTTCTGATCAGGAAAATAACGTAAGTTTCACATGCCATAAGATAAAAGTTCTGAGGCTAATAAAAATAAAAGACGAGCCGAGTCCTGAAGTAGTGAGTATCCCTTTACGAAAAAGTCTAAAAAACAAACAAATTGATAAGCTCATACATTTCGTCTGCACGAACGAAAAACTTGTCTGGTCATACCTAATTTCTGTTAACGGAGTAAATAGGAGCGAAATACCCGAAAGACGGTAGGAATCTTTTTTGTCCCATAAATTTAAAGTGAGGCCGGAGTGGCTTCCGATGCCAAACTATCACACAGATGCTCGGCAATTCTGTGAGCAAAAGCCCATACTTCGAACATGCTTTAGACTGCACTGCGTATACCTGCATAGAATGAATGATTTGAGCCTTGTTGAATGTCGGGAAGTCGCGGATGACGACAGGTCTGTTGCGGCTCCTGCCCATTACAGAGCGTTCTTCTTTGCGCCGGCCGGACAGCACCTGAACAAGATTTTAGAGTCTCAGCCACTCTTGTTACCTGAACTGACACTCTTACGAATGAACCCGGGATAAATGGCTACTCTTCAAGAGAAGGCTCAATGTGTATCATGAATACAGACAAAATTTAGGGTTATCTTCGAAGTGTGACGTAAGAAAGAAACTGGGGAATCTTAGAAAGATAACAATGAAGTAGTAATCAATACGATAACAATGAATTATAGTATAGACTTTATTTAATTAATTTCTCTTTCAAAACAAAATTATTGTGCAGAATAGCTCGTTTGAAATTAATGCATTCGATTTTGAGCATCATCTCAGATGAAGAGGTGACCTAAAACTAACAGGGTTTATGACCTGCTTTCAACAACATGAAGAAGCTCGAGCAATCCTAGGCTAAATTGACTACTTACGAGCCCTGTCCTCAAACTGAAGGCTGTCATATCATGGGAAAAGTGATCGAGGTCCAGGTTCTGGACGAGGAGCATGACGCCATTGGAAGTGCACAACACCAGCTTGTTTAGGTCAGGACTCAGCTTCATGCGCATTAGCCCGTGCAGTTTGAAAAGATGTTCCTGGTGCACAGAGCCGTCGCAAGGTCTGAAATATTCAGGAAGCATGTCACAAATTAGGAGGGAGAACTGAAAAAGTTCAGTGATGCAAGGATAGGGATCATCACATGGCAGAAACAGCCAACCGAGAATTTCGCGTGCTTGAAATATAAATATGCCACCATCGTATTCCAAGTAAGTCGTAAAGACAGGCGAAAAAAAGAGAATCGAAGCGAAAGAAAGGCTCTCATTGTATTTGACCATTACGAAACAAACTTAAATCGAATAGTGTTCTTTTCCTCACGTAAACAAGTTTCTAATTTCATCATCCTGAACTCTTTCTTAACATTAGTGAACACCATGCGCGTGTGCACAGACTGGGCATAAAAGCTGCCTTGGCCCAGCGTAGGACATGAACGCCAGGTTAAGTAGCAGAGAGGTCTCACTTTATAGCAGTATCTCACTTTATACGACGTTCTTAGAGAGTGCAAGGGAAAATCTGAAAAAAGTAATACTATTTAAATATGTGTACTTTTAAATTCTACACCGTACTGCATTGAGATGCGTGCACAAGGATGGTTAATTTTCAAATTACAATCAACATTTGATTTTCATATAATACTCGGAAGTTTGCTCAGCGAGCATCACTTTTGAGTGTACCGTGAGGCATGAACGCCACTTTCGCGACGGGAATCAATTCCACTTTCTTGAAGAGAGTAAACAAACACAGCCAGTCACCTGTTCACGTCTCAGGCCATCCTATTTTATTTCCTCGAACAACCGACTAAACAGATACTGGACCTGTTAATGTCCCAGGCGATGACGTTGCCATCAAAGCCCGAAGTGACGAGCCGCTGGTCGGCGGTGTGGTACTCGATGTTCTTGACCCACTTGGTGTGGCCACGCAAAGTGTGCACGCGGTTGCGCAGCTGACGGACGTCCCAAAGAGCTACCGTGTGATCGTCGCTGCAGGACGCGAACAGACGGCTGTCCAGGAACCTGCACGGAGCACACAAAAGTTACCTATATAAAGTAGAGGAAATAATGATGGCATATTTTTGAATTCGTTCAGAAATTTGTTAATACTACTTTAAATGTTGTGAAATTTTCCCTGAATAAGGGAAATTTAACCAATTTTCGATATTGAATCACAATTTTTGCATGGAATTATTTTTCAAAAAGTAACTAGACAAATCATGACCTTATAGGTAATATTGGTGGGAAATAGCACATTATGTTAAAATTGCATTTTACAATGCAAAAACAACAATTTGAGCAATGAACTTTAGTTTCTAACATCTACATGTATTCCTTTTGATTGAGTAAATTTGACAGCACGGTGTTTGGTATTTTCGCCCAACATTCTCTTATGGCAGTCCATATTTCTTTATCGTCGTACCGTTTTCCATTGGGATAAGCCTGCCCTGATAAACTGCCCATAGGTTCTCGATGGGATTGAGGTAGGGAGACTTTGCAGGTCAACTCAAGATTTCGATATTGTTATCGTTTAAGCCAATNCTTGCCTTTTGTTTACATTCCATTTTCCCTAAATTCGACGTTCCGTTGATGGAAAAAGCTCCCCAGATGAAAGGTACTTCCCCAAACGGCCGCTTGATGAAGATTTGGTCCTCCTTTCTCATGTCGTGCCAGTAGTACTGAGAACAATCAGGTCCATCCAAGTTGAGCTTTTTTCATCTGAACAAATCACTTCAGACCAATTTCCAATGTTCCACTGCACTTCTCCCGCACCCACTCCTCTCTCTTGAGCTTACGCAACTTTGTAAGAGCTGGCACAGCCTTACGCTTCTTTTACACAAAATTTATTAATGAGCCCAAAATTTGTCTTACTCTCCTCGGCGTTACATTTAGGTTTGAAGATGTCTATAAGCTTTTGGAGCCGTTTCCCAATCGAGAAGCTTCACGTAATAGCCTTCGGTGACTGGTCGGACTTAGTTTTGGTAGAAACATACTTGATTTCCTCTGCCCATAGGTATCTGGATTTTGCAAGAGTTACCCATTACATTCCTGGATCTCTTCATCTTTTAGAAATCTCTGAATTAGTGAATCCTTTACTTATCAAAGCACTTATTTGACCTTTTTCATGATCTGTAAGGCCACACTTTCTTTCCATGGTGATAATTGGCTATAAAATGTAGATATATGATTTCCAAGTACGCAGTATAAGACAGCATCACGCCAATGTTTAGTTTTGACCTGTTTCTACATTACCAAAGGGCCTTATTTTGTCCAAAATTCTATGATAGATTTGGGAGACTAACCTGGCTACAGTTATACAATTACAAAGGCTTGAACATAAAATTCCCAATGAAAAATTCAGAGAAAATATCTGCAATGTAAGCACTGTAAACTCTCATACCATTTAAAATCTCATACCAATTCTCTCCCCATAATCAGTTTAGTGTTCTTTTCCCCAGCTCGAGTCTCTCAGCGGCTCTACTTTAGGCACCTGGTGAGCAGAAACAAAAAAAAGCTACTGACTTTATGCCATTGACACAGTCGGTGTGAGCAGCAGGGATTGCGGACGTCTGGCGGTGAGTGAGAGGATCGAAGAGCACAACAGCTTTGTTTTGGCAGGCAGCAGCCAGCAGCTTGCTGAAATGAAGAATGGACAGTTTTCTGCTAAACTAAATTATTTCATATTCAAGGAGAATGGACTGTTGTACAATGCATAGATTTTCCCACTATTGGAGCTACGTTGAATATCTCCACAGCCAAGCACAACTCAGTGAAATTGGCCCTCAAATGATAATTTTATGCTGAATGTGAAAAATAATTTGAAATATTTCTGGACTTCATAATTTTATCCATTTAATATTTAATAAATATTAGGATGACCTTAAACATTAGAAAGAAAAAAAAGAAAAAAAGAAAAATAGTTTATTCCAAACTC
>VOMN01097644.1:0-65043 GCA_014899125.1 Orchestia grillus | reverse complement strand
ACTTCTACAGAGAGGGTTCGGTTTTTTGTGGGACACCCTGTATTGAAAAGTTATGAATAAAATGGTACCCTAAGTTTTCATCGTTGGTTTTTTAACCCCAGTTTTTTAGTGTCAAAACTGGGTGTAAGGTGAGCAATATGCGAGTAACTATATCACCATGAATATTAAATTTCCAAACTCTGAATTCCGCACACCTTACAAAACTGATAGCTAACTTCGCGCAGATAGAATTCCAGATTCATCCAAGTCAAAATGAATAATTCATTTATACTCGACCATGCTAAATGAATACGTCATCCAGCGTCCCGAAATACAAACAGAATATCAAAATTTCCTTTCCCACTCTTTCTCAAAACTCGCGCACAATCAAATTACCCACATTGCGCTCTGCCCTCCATCCATTTCCCGTTGCATTTCCCTAGCTCCCTTCTCACCAGAGTCCGCTAGTGTTTGCTTCATCGTTTTCCCAGGTGACCTTCTTCATCGTCTTCTGCCATTACCATCCCCTGGCTTTAACAGCGTTTTATTCCCTTGCAAACTAGAATTCAAAACTTGCTCAATTATTCTGAAGTTTAAAGCATTCATCACAACTTGGAGGTGTCTCGAAGCCCGAGACTGAGGCTTTCATTCGAGACTTTACTTGTGCTGTGGCGTTTCTAACGCACTCTGAGGACCAAAATCCCGACCCGGTTCTCGGCAAACAGAAGCGTTTTAAACTTCAAATGAGAACGCTATCTAAATTTCTCAGAAATTTCATGCTCAAGGAAGAAATTGCAAGTGTAAAACCACCGTAATTGGCTGCATGATCGTTATTTTGACTTGTGGTCACTGTGCGCGTGGGTAATCATAATCTGATTTACGCTCTGTTGCATGTACGCGATTTTCAACTTAAATTTATTCCGTCAAATCTTTATTCTTACACGAGCTCAGCGTTAGGTATCAATATTTGACCAAGCATTAATGACTGAATGGGAACAAGTATGGATAAAAAATCAAAGAGGAAATGTGATTAAAACTAGAAAATTGGTAACTTTCTTTAATTATTCATTTTCCATGTGTATAATAACTTCCTTATTCCTGTCCATCTGCTTGCGATTATGCAACTTGCTATCTAACGTGTTTAATCAACGTCACTAACTCACGAGAAACTAAATTACTGATTGAAAAATGCGTAGTATTTCAAGCCCAGCTCTCCGAAAGGCAACTTCAATTAACTCTACACTGAAAGTTGACCCACCGTAAGTGTACATCCAGGCACCAGGTGTAGCTTCAGGTGTATGTACATCCAGGCAGATGAGGCCATCAGCGGGGTGGGTTAATGGTACACAATTTGCAGCCAGGATACCACACCAGCTGTACATTACCCAATAATGTATCAAGGATACCTCACCAGCTATATATTACCCAATGATACAGCCAGGATACCACACCAGCTGTACATTACCCAATAATGTAGCAAGGATACCACACCAGCTGTACATAACCCAATAATACAGCCAGGATACCACACCAGCTGTACATTACCCAATAATACAGTCAGGATACCACACCAGCTGTACATTACTCAATAATGCAGCCAGGATAGCACACCAGCTGTACATCACCTAATATGCATCCCGGATACAACACCAGCTTTACATGACCAACATGCAGCCAGGATACCAGACCCAATCAAATCAATAGCAAATGCACGGCGCCTGGAGATTCGATCGAGAGTTGAGATGGAGCGCGTGCCCCTGCATAAACAGAGTGATACCGAAAAAAACATCCCCTCAGTCATGCGGCACCCACAGGCCGGCATCAAAGGTTGTGCATGTTTAGTAAAGATGCCGAGACGTTCAAAAAACAAATCGGGCTCGAGCAGTTCAGGGCAACGCAAATCAAAATCGCAGTAAGAGGATATATGATAAAATTGACGATATCCGTAACAGCCGCCGTCACCTTCCGTCACCCATGACTACTCGTCGCGTCGTATTGAACTTCCGTTTCATTTATAAAATGCTGATTATTTAGAACGCTTTCTCCGTAGCTTAAGCTTAAGAAGTGTCATAGCTCTGCGGGAGGTTTTCAATTGCGGGTTTCGACTCTCTCGTGAGTACTCCAGAACTACAGAAAAACGAGCCTGGAAAATATCTTGGATGTCCTATTGCAATGCCAGGAGGCATAGCATTTATAGTATGCAAAACTAGTCGAATAGTACGAGTGACGCGACAGTAAACACGCTTTAGATTATTTTTTTTATTAATTTTCACAGAATTCGTTGAAGGAAAGTATTCTCTCTTCGATGACAAATATCCAATGAAGCACTATTCGCACTGATTGAACAACTCCTAAAGTCCGAATGATTTTATTCTTCCAAGATACACCATCAGAACTGGTTAAAAACCTTCAAATATTTACATCCTATATTCGTTTTTTTGCGTCCACATGAATTGGTGAAGTGGTTTTACGGTTACCCGTTCCAAGAATTCTAGGTTGAGGGGCCCTGGCGTGGCAGTGGGGTCTAATGCATTATTCACGCTGCGGGACCGAATGCGAAGTCCATCTACGGGGAATTTCGAATGCAAATATACGATAGGGGAAGAAATTCGAGCAAACACCTGCATCGGAGAGGTCTAAATATGGTCCTATTTATGAAAAAAGGTATCTCAGTTGCTTTAGTGTTGAAAATTCAGACCATTTTAAAAAATTGCACTTTCAGCATCGACGTGAATTGGTGAAAAGTGAAATCATTATCACGTTCTTGGAAATGACACGATTATTCGTTCACTGAAAATTCTGATGAAGGGGATATTATTTTACTTTCATTTTGAACACAAATTCGACCCAAAATCTTTCCATGCAGCGTCAGTTTCAATTTAGACGATTTGATTGTTTTAGTTGAATGCATGTATCATCTTAGACTTGAGCATCTAGCAAAAGTTCAAATCGTGGTCATGAATTTTTACTGTGCATCCGAGTCTATTCGCCCTAGTGACTTATTTCACCTTAGCGCAGGGTCAAGTCCCACGCTAAAATTTGCCCAAAAAATAAGGCAACATTTTAAAATGTGATGTCCTCAGGAAACAATTACTTTAACACGTTCCTCGTGCATCGGGTCACCGATGTCCGTATGAAACAAATCATTCCGCCGTTACGTAAAGTTTTGCGAGTGTGTCCACACTCATGTTTTGCACGCGTTCGAAGAAAACCCTCACTTTTGAATTAGCAAAATAACTAAAGCCATTTATCCGAGGGTTGAGAGGGAGCCAGCATGAGAGAAGCAAGGCTGTCATCAAAACACGTGACCGTCGCCGAGTTCATGCGTGATAGCTATGGAATAACCTAACTATGGAGAGGCCTAACTCGGGGCACGAGTTGAAGTTTTCAAGTGTAAGAGCAAAAACAATGCTGCGTGTCATAAAAGAAACGAGAACGGCTCGACGGTTTTTCAAGACCTGCAGCGGAGTGGCATTCCTGGAGTAAAATCACCGATGCGACAAATATTCCCTTGAATACCCTCGCAAT
Organism: Orchestia grillus; assembly: GCA_014899125.1. Lineage (NCBI taxonomy): Eukaryota > Metazoa > Arthropoda > Malacostraca > Amphipoda > Talitridae > Orchestia > Orchestia grillus. The sequence goes on along the minus strand of VOMN01097644.1, from coordinate 61,536 downwards.
ATTCATGTAATATTACAATAACCGAGTGCTGGAAGAACCACTTTAAAATATTGTGAAAAAATTTAGGGAATGAGTTCTAACTCTCCCGAGAGTTTTAAAGTTGCGTTACTAGCATATGCAATTTTAATAAATAGCTTCCACGCACTGGAACCATTCCTGTGAAATATAAAGTTGGTCCATTTCTCTCACGAAGAGCAGCAGTTTAGCTGAATCTTAAAATTTGAGTGCAGGCTATTGGGAACTTTGGTGCCTCTTCGACCGTCCCGTCTCAGTTATTGTAGCAATATATTTTATGCACTGCAATCTATTCCTGAACCGATATCTAGGAGCTGCAATCAAATAATTGAATAATACTAAAAGGTCCATGCACTTACAACTTGCAAAAAGAAAACCTGATCTGAATTTCATGGATACCTTTTATGAGAATTTATCGGAGGGAACGAGTCATGATTTTGTAATTTGATAAAGAACATTGGTGAATGTCTGCAGAACATTTTGTAAAGTAGCTGGTAAGTAAAGGTTGAGGAAGTTTACCCAATTTGATTTCAGAGATCGTGAAATCACTTTTGGTTGTGCTAAAGCGAGTGAAAATTGGAGAACTAAATCTCATCGTCAACCTGAGGAAAGGATTGCACATTTTTGCATAGAATTGGTGCTTTTAAGATGCAATTTGCCACTCTTTGATCGCACCCAAAAGGCGATAGAAGAAATTTAGTTTTGAGAATAACAACGAGTTCAAGTTTTTAGAAACATAATTCAAACGTCTCTCTCGTGAAAAAGTAGGTGGAGTCAAACCGAAAAACAAGATGGGACATCATTACTCATGCAAGTCTTAGCAATATCGTAAAATTATATTCAAAAATCGTCGCTCAAATCTATCCTAAAGTTATTACTCGAGTCGATCCCAGTACCATAGCTCGTCTCTTCTAGCACCAATTTTAGTGCGCCACAGAAACGTTTTTCTTTGTCTTCCTAACATTGATATCGTAGAACATCGCTGAAATGTACTGTGTAATATATATTTTGAGGATGTTCTTTTATCGAATGGTTCCTAGACACACCAGTATTTAGAATCGAACTAAACTTGATGTTTTTGGTTGAATTGAGTATCAATAGTTCTTTCTTAAGTGCAAAAACAGTATGTGCATGTTATATTAGGTATGATGATCACATTTTGTATGAATCAATGTTGAATGTTAAACTCAGGTTTCGTTGATGTAGTTTTAGTTTTAAACAATTTCATTCGTTGAAACGAACAAATCCGTTTGTTGTCTGTATTCTAAATGTAAATTTGATGTAAATATTTAAAGTTCTGGCCTTTTCTTCGGGAATCTGTTATACGAATATCAGAACTGCCTTTGAAACTTTGTATGGTACCATAAGTCATTATCAACCATATCCACGGTCGTCCAATCACCCATTTTTTAATGTCAATGTTGCTACGATATTTAATAGTTATTTGGGAAACCGTCAAGGCAATTTTTACCATCAAACTCTTTTCAGAACTCAAGAATTTTCTGTATTCTAGTAAGAAGAAGTTTGCAATGCTGTCCTCTGTTAAACGCTTACAGCTTCAAAGGAAGAGACTCATTCTTACTGAAAATTTTCAAACAAATTATTCCTTATCAAATCCAAACTGAAATAGAATGTCCCACATTCCTGATTCCGATAATTCAGTGCCCTTTTCAATTGTTAGTACAGCATTTAATTCATTGGAACCAAAACTGCATTTTATAACTACAAAAGCTACTAAATGAAATTAAAACATGCGGAAATTCATTAGAACAATTCAATAGTCAAGCAGATTCTTTACCCATGAAGTTTAGCAATGTCTTATTGTACCTTTCACCATGTTCATGACGTATTGACTTACAGAATATTAGTGACAAGCGGGAATGTTTTGTTTTTTCTCGAGTCCTTTAAATTTTGCTTAAAACAACCTTCTCTTGAAAAATTTTGTTGAAAGGGTCTAGAAATTACGTTGTCCAGTTTTAAGCAAACACTGACGGTGTAAAATTCATGCAGAACTGCACAGACAAAGCATTCACACTCTTTTACGGCATGTAAAGCTGCTGCAATCATAAATTGTGCCATGGAGGAGACGAACAATAATGCGGTATTTTATTCCGAATTTTCTGCCGACATTTTGGAATTTCAAAGCACACCTTCAGAAAATAATGATAGTGTCGCAGAAACCAATTCCGATGTGTTTCTAATGAGTTCTTCAGGGCTCAACGATCTCCTGTTCAATTGCATCATCTTCCAGTGAACTTCTCTTACCTCGAAGTACCGTTTTACTGCCGTGCAACGACTCTACTTGAAACCATTCTCAGCTTAAGAAATAAAATGGTGAGACTTGTGAGCCCCCAAAGAACGGTCCTGTACAACAATTTAGGACGATGCATTTCAACGAAACCAAGTGCAGCTCGCTGGGATTCTTTGTGGCCGGGTTTGTTCAGTTTACGTCCTCCTAAGACTGTATTTCAGGCATCCGAGTCCCATTCGGCTGGTCTGCGGGAGAAACATCGTTCAAATAGTTAGTTAACCTCCCGTGGATTTTGTGCAAGGCCTTCTTTGTCTACCCTCTGAAGGTTTCTTAGAGCCTCTCCTGGGCTATTGAAGGTTCATTTACTGACGCCCGGCAAACACGTTTCCCTGCAGTGCTGCTCCAATCGCAAGAAATTATAGGACAAATTTTGTATTGACATTTCAGCTTAGCAGAGGATGCCCGGAAGTGCGATATGGATCGGCAAACATGCGAGCTCGCGGCTAGTGCACCTAGAAATAACACGTCAACAAAATATTTGAAATCTAAGGAGGAAGAATCAATCTTTTAAATAAACTTCTGAAAGAAATTTTTTTGAAACTTCTATCTTCTTTGCTGATGAACGGTTGGTACAGCCACCTAAATTCTCCAATAATTTCACATTGGCATGAATTTCCCCATGATGAGATTACAAAAATATAGCTGTCGCTTACTCATCATCAGCACCTGTAAAATTTAAAAGCTATGAATAACCGTACTATCAACTATTGACTTTTGGACATTGGCTCTAACATATTGATATCCCTAATTGCTCTCAAAATCAACATTTGAATATTTTTAACATCACTCTTGTTGTATGTACGCAGTATAATTACAATAAATATGTACAATTGGCTTCAATTTTTTTAATATTCTCTTTATTCCTTAAACAACAATTTCAGCATTTTTCTTTTCAGCATTTCGCCAATATTTCTATCTACCGTCTCTTCTTACTACATGCATTATCTCAGCTGAAATGGCCTAGCGTGCACATTTTTACATTTGCACTTAAGTTATATGAAGCATTATTTACATCAAAATTCTTGGCGCACAACATCCATGACCAGCCTTCAACATTATATTGTCATTTGATCCTAGAAAACAAACCATAAACTCTTTTAACGACGTGATACATTATTATCTCTCATGATGAAAAATGCACTTCAAGAGACATGTGGAACATACAATTCAATGAGTAAAAGAGTAAAAATTCTGAGCAATAAAAAAAATGGAACTAAGAATTTCATGTTGGCACCATTCATTGTAGTTCGAACTTCAATGGAATTAGTGATAGCATGACATTTTTAGTTCCAGCTACTACGCAGATATCAAATAGTGACAATAAACAAGTACGACACATGTAATTGAGGACTACCTATGCAGCTTGATTTTTCATGACCCATTAAGACAAAAAAACTCTCATGATACAAGGAAACTCTAATGTCACATCAACACGTGTCCTACACAGAAGGAGTCTTCACGGACACTTTTAATTGAAGAGCGTGCACGCTTTAATTACCAAGTGAGAGCGGCATGAACATCAGACAATTCTAAGAGCGATGCGAGGCAAAACGAAGGCTCCTCAGGGTGAGTTGGGTCTAATTTTTAGTGTTTGCCTCATCAGAGACGCTGAGGAGAAGCTCAGTTGCTGCCTTTTGATGAATTATGGACGCCGCTTTTCCGTCTTCTCATCAGCAGCCCGTCATGATGTCCGCGTTGCTAGCTGGAATGTTTTGCTCAACATTAAAGATTTTAACGAAGAAAAACTGGAATGTTTTGCTCTACATTGAAGACTTTAACGAAGAAAAACTGGAATGTCTTGCTCTACATTGAAGATTTTAACGAAGAAAAACTGGAATGTTTTGCACCACATTGAATATTTTAACAAAGAGAAACTGGAATATTTTGCACCACATTGGATACCTAATGAGGATGTTCTAGAATGTTTTTCAGTGTCGGGAATATTTGCTGGGAATGTACTGGAATATTTTCCAGCATGTTGAATACTTTTCTGGGATTAAACTGGAGTAAACTTGCAGTACGCTGAAGAATTTCTGGGTAATACATTGGAATATTTTCCACTAAATATGCGGAAATATTTTTTTAAATATTGAATAAGGTCCAGTGTATGAGCTAGAGTTTTTTGCAGGGTGTTGAACGCTTTCCTGCGAAAGAGCGGGCAAATTTTTTAGTTCATGATCCGGAATATTTTGATCATCATCAGATGAAATGGTTTGAGGTATATGAGAAGTTTTCCGGCGAATATGCAGGATAATTTGGCGCTTAATATACTGAAATATTTTGCTGTATATCTAGTGGAATATTTTGCAGTATAGCTACTAGAATGTTTCAAATTAATATGGCAGAATGTTTTAGCTAGATGTAACTTGAGCTGAGGGTGAATGGCTCAGTCATTCTTATTTTAGAGAACACTAATGCTACGTATGACAGGAATGTTTTCACAGTGAAATAATGCAATATTTGGTAGGAATATTGTTTAGAAATTTATCATTGGTGGTGATGCTAATATTAATAATTAAAAATGACTGAAAGACAGCCGAATTGGACGTTAAGTCGAATTAGGGGACATTTCAACTCGTCGTATAATATTTCCGACCATGAAACAAGACAAAAGGTACTCTCCATTTAGGTATAGAATTTTGACGCTATGGTGTGATCTACCTTCATGGAACCACTGGAAAAACTGTCTTCTTGGCCCGCAGTGGCCATTTGAATGGAAAGTTTATTTTGCCCTGAAAAATCCAGATCCCGCTTAATAAAACCTACGAGTCTCCACTACCATATGAGCGATTTCAAAATTCCAGGTATAATAGAACAAGAACAGTTTTTCGAGAACTTTGCGTGATTGACGCCTCCAGCGTGGTCGGCCAGCGAGCACCCAAAATAATTGGGCTGAAATTAATTGCTCTGGCCAACTGCGCTTGCCTGAACGATGTTGCTGGAAATTTCAAAGCGAAAAAAATGTAGAAAGCAACAATCCGTCATGGCGGTCCGAGGGATCCGTGTTTTTTCTGACAGAAATTCTGCTCTCTCAATTGATGGGCGTGCGGTCGGACGACGATTAAAAAAGTCAGCGACGGAATGCCGCAGTTGAGAAGACAAACATGAGCTGTAATTATGAAACGAGAATTTAGGCGGAAAAAATGTCGTTTGAAATTGTACCATTCCGGGAAAATTTCGAAATGCATGTGATTCAAGCCGATGCCCCAACATTGAGCAAGCAAGGAGTCGTCGAATTCAACGAGATGAGCTGATAAAAACTGTTCAATGTTTGGATGAGAAAAGTGAGGTTTATTCGCCGATTAAATATGACGGTGGATGGGGGTCTACAGTTGATCGAAAATCGCGCCTAAAATTTTAAGTGGGATAGAAAATCTTGAAATTTAAAATCTACTGATTTAGGTTCATGCATATCACGGTGGATGACGTTTGCACTGACTCAAACCTCTCACGGAAAATTTCATATGAGATTCGAAATCTTGCGACTGTGAGATGTTAAATGTGACAAATTAAATTTTAATCAAGCGTGTCGAATAAATGTTGACTTCCAGCCTGGCAAAATTTGGTTGCATTTGTGTGCAAAATTCTCAAGACTGTGAATGCGTTCCAAATTCGGTGAATGCTTTTCTTCACCACCAACACGTGGAGCAGCACCAGCAGGTAAATTACTCAGTGGACGACCTCAGCAATGTTCCGGGTGGTCATATCGACATCATAATTCTCACCAGCTCCAGCAATCAGAGCGGATTCCAACGCAGTAAAACCCAAGCTTGAGCGTTTAGTGACGATGCAAGCTTTTTCCTTAATTAAATAGCATCACTGAAAGGAAATTCTTTTTCCTCACATCATTTTCGTTATAGCGGGAGATTTACCCCTGCATAAATGGAGATCGTAAGGGTGATCATATAGACTAAACGAATGATCATCTTTCCGAAATTACTTACATACTTATTTCGCATCAAATCTTTAAAATTCGATTCGATTTCAAATGATCACTTATTTGTATTCGATCAAGCTCATAACGAGACTCAACAATTCGATACATTTTGGAAAAAGTCAAGGATTGACCGACATGATTGTACATTAGTTTGATTCTTAATTCAGCTCAGTGCATTAGACATTTTATCTGAGACGCTGCTGATATGTTCAGTATGCTTTTACCAGATTGACTTCGAGCTAGGCTGCTAGGCGAATATTCGGCAAACTTTTCGACCTCTTCTCGCACGTTTGTGCCGTGGTATTGTTCCTCACCACCAAATTGTGCAGACGCTGGCCAAAACTCAACAAAAGTTTGTAACATGAACCCTCGCACAATAACTTGTATTCATGGATTAGTTTACCGGCTTTCAAATTTACATTGACGCTTCGTGAACAAGTTGAGCACGAGTATTTTTATTTGATATTGACATTTTTATAATAATTGTTGATTGGATATATGTTATACATGAATACAAAGATAAGTTTTAATGCTTGGATAAATTCATACTACGTTTAAATATGCGTAAAAACTTTCAATTACTACTTTGATGTGTATAATGAAAAGAAACGAACATTAAAATTTCTTACCTAATTCTACCATTCAGTTGGATAGGCAATAGAATAGGTTAGTTAAGTTTGTGTATCTCATACTAGGAAGACTAGCATCCCCAGGGGGACATTCTTAGGGTACCTCAGCTTTAGCTAGGCCTTCGGGACTTCTGGCTTTTATGCCCACTTTCCTTTTTTCCATTTTCATGCTCTCTTCAGGGATAATTCTTTATGATTTCTTCCTCTTCTATTTTAACTTGTATTTCTGTGCTCAAGGGATCTTGTATGGGAGCACACCTCGTGCCTAGATTCCCAGTTCTTCCAAGTCCATACTAAATAGTCTGAGTAACTAAAGCGCTGCTATTCTAATAAACTACTACTACTACTACCACTACTACTACTACTACTACTACNACTACTACTACTTCTACTACTTCTACTACTACTACTACTACAACTACTACTATTACTACTACTACTACTTCTACTACTACTACTAATACTACTACTTCTACTCACCAGATTACCATTAGGTCGATTGCCGGTAGCGATGAATAAAATCGAAACGTTGACTAGGCTGGGACCCTCGACATCAACTCGTCATCTCTTAGAAAAAAACAGTGAATTCATGTTCCGTTCGTTTCAGGAACTAAATTGTAATCACTAGAGCTCTTACAATTGCTAAAAGACGAAAAGTTTAGTCAGTAAACGCTAGTGGATTGTCCCGGATTTTCTCGAACAGGGCAATTTGGAGCGATCGAGGAGCGTCAACAACACGCGTGCCAGGAGCGGCAAGAAAAACAAAGTCTGTTTCCCGAATGCTGAAATTTGTCAAGCTCTGAGCGGCACAAAAACAGGGTCACCAGAGGTAGGAAGTTCAACTTTTTGGTCGCTCAAATTTGTCAAGCTCTAATCAGAGCAATGACAGGATCACCAGAGGTACGAAGTGAAAGTTTTTGGTTGTTCAAATTTGTCAAGTTCTAATCAGAGCAATGACAGGTTCCCCTGAGATATGAAGTTAAAGTTTTTGGTCGTTCAAATTTATTTTAAATTTTGGGTACTCTAAGCGGACTAAAAACACGAAAACCAGTAGTATGAATTTACGTGTGGTCTTCGTAATCAGAGAATTTTTAGACTCCCGGAACGAGTAGGATCAGGCCCAAATCGATTCAAGATATACGAAGTGTAGCGTATATTAAATAGTACATTGATCGCATTCGTTAACAGCTTTTTAAGCGGCCCTGCTACACCATCTTATTAAACTACGGCATTGATTGCCTATTCAGAAGTCGAGAAAATATATTTTTTGATTTGTAACAACGTAAGAGTGTCCAAAATATTTATGAGTCGCGACTGAAGGGCGTCCAGCGTTGGTCTCATCTGTGAGTTTCGTAAATGTTTTGAAAGTCACGTATGACAATAATCACCAGTACCATTCCGAAACGTATGAAGTCCGAAACATCCCAGACACAGACATTTCCCCGCTTTATTCTATATTTTAACGTGCTATCAACGTGTAGTTCACGAAGTTTATCTGCCGTTTACGTGTAGTCTACGTGCAATCAGCATAGTATACATGCTGTTTATGTATAATGTACGTGCAGTCTACGTGCAATCTGCATAGTATACATGCTGCCTATTTGCAGTGTACGTGCAGTCTGCGTATAATCTGCATAGTATACATGCTGCCTATGTACAGTGTACGTGCAGTGTACGTGCAGTGTACGTGCAGTCTACGTGCAATCTGCATAGTATACATGCTGCCTATGTACAGTGTACGTGCAGTCTGCATACATTCTGCCTAGTGTACGTATAATATTAAGTGCAGTCTGCGTCGTATACGTGCAGTCAAATTATATATAGATACCCTCTTGGCCTCAATCACGCCGATGTGCGCGTGCCTGTGACCCCTGCTGTACTGAAATGCCCTGTGCTATTTGTATTTCATGTAGTTTTTCATCTGAATGAAAGTTAGTGTAAAAGTGGTGAAAATCAATATTAAATAGGAACCGTTTCGGTCAGCTTTTTGTTTTCCTCCAAGTAATAGTTGACTCGACTGTAAACTAAATGAAGCTGCACTTTGATATGACCCAACGGTATAACTTGCGCCGCAAGTCAGTGGTATCGCCATTACCTCCGTGGTCTGAGATTACAATTCGAACTATGGTCAATCCAATATTTTTTCTGCAGGCAATCCATTTTGAAACGCGTTGTCTGCGATTGCACAAGCTTCGGAAAAACAACATTCGCAAGCGGAGAGGAAGAGATTTTTTCCCTTGGGACACGCATTGAACGTGGCATTTTTTGGCCGTATTTTTTTCTCCGTGCAGACGAGCTATAAATTTGGCCTGCGCATGCTGAGAAACTTGCGGGATCGTTTTTGCGAGCGCCGGAAATCTCTTAAATGCTCGAGTATTCAAAATAGAAAGCTCCGGCAAGTATATTATATTTTTTCGGCTCTGGCTCGAGCCCCGGCCCGCCTCAGCCCAGAAAACTCAACTTTCGAAAACTTTTCCGTCAGTTTTGTTCGTCTTCGAAATGCCCAAGTCCGCAGCTGGAGTTCGACCGGCAGCAGCATGAGAGTTCGGCCGGAACTTTTGCAATAGACTATCTATGAATGCCATAAAGCGTTGCGTATAGATTAAAAGCTTGCGAATATTTCGTACATTCATGATACGGACGCTCTTGCTCCATCTTGTTGAACGTCGTTCGTGAATATTTATAATGATGGTTTAATGAATATTGTAAATTTCGTATCCTGGAACACATTCGTGGCCCTAAGAGTTAGAGTCGTGGTTTAAACGGAGAGTGAAATGGCACTTTCGAAGTGAAAGACAGAGATGGAATACCTATTTTACACGTTAAAATCTATCCAACATAATTCATTTCTACTGCAAGCACAGACTGGCCAATTCATAAGAAAGTCCTCAGGCAGCAGTTTACATCACAAAATTCTTTTACAATGTTATCTAAATTTTCATCAATGAATGCAGGTAACGGTCCCATGAGTGACGGAGGTGGGGAAACATCCGAACCGAAAACTACAATTACAACGTCTATGTGTTAAAAGATGTCATAGAATGTGCGAAATAGAATGTTTTTCGTTGACGCGGCACTAATTAAATGACATTTCAGTACTTTTTATCAAAAAATATGAGCAGACGAACAATGAGAATCAACTGTACTGTCATTCAGCCCTCAATGAGCAAGTATCTAACACAACAATGAAAAGGAGACATTTGTTGTTTAATTTAACAAATTTTTTAAATCAATCACTGAATGGTTAATCAATCGTTACACGAATAGGAGAAATAATTCCGCAATAATTTCGGAGGGCTGCAGCTCCGCCCCGGACAGAGTCGTTGGTCTCTTATAAACTAATGACCAAGAAACTTTTTTCATTTTGGGGGCTTTAATTTGTCAAAGAATCCCCACTTCTCCTCTTTGAATGTAAACCAAAACCCCAATCGTCATTTTTCAATACTTTCTAATTTCAAACAACTCGTTTTTTGTCCTTCGAAGACCTTCACAAACACAGCCTCCGAGTGATGTCTTGTTTTGCATGGTCACCGAGCGTTCGTAACCCTTCCTTCATTCAAGTTCAAAAGACTGCTAATTTCTCCCTGGGACTTTTGCGTTCAAATGGGAACTAAAGTATATTCGCCGCCTCGTTCGTAATGAAACCCCACAAGAGATGCTGTCTCCGACGACGAGTCTCGTAACAAAAGAATAAAATGAAAAATAGAGCTCCGTAAATCGTATTCTGCTACCCGCACTCACTTTAATTTTTCTCGGACTGAAGCACGGACTCCATGCACCTCCATGCCATGCAAATTTGAAGTGATAAAAATTCTATAACAAGTAAAAATGCTCTGAAATGTATTGTTATAAGCACAACCAGCGGATACATCAATTCGATAATAATTATTTCTCGATTTCATTTCAATAGGTTACAGTTCCGTAGTTTACAAGCCAGCCCTGAATGCAAGCCTCTGGCTGAGAACTTAGATTCCGATACTAGGCTTAGGTACCGATACTAGGCCTAGGTACCGATACTAGACTTAGGTACCGATACTAGGCCTAGGTACCGATACTGGGCTTAGGTACCGATACTAGGTTTAGGTACCGATACTAGGCCTAGGTACCGATACTAGGCTTAGGTACCGATACTAGGCTTAGGTACCGATACCAGACTTCGGTACCGATACTAGACTTAGGTACCGATACTAGGCCTAGGTATCGATACTAGACTTAGGTACCGATACTAGGCCTAGGTACCGATACTAGGCTTTGGTACCGATACTAGGCTTAGGTACCGATACGCAGAATGATTTTCATAGGACAGGTATGATTCGCCGTTTCTTCGGAAGTTAACAATAATTTAGTTAACGACATTAATCAGCTAACTCATTAATTTAGCAATAAGGTCAGTTAAAAATATTAATTAGTTACCATTAATTTCACAACGACATTGGTTAAACATGGCATTAGTTGTCAACTACATTAGTTAATAACATTAATTTAGTTAACTATATTCATTAACAATATTAATTTAGTTCACCGTTCAATTCATATATCCAAAGTACGAGACAAAAATGTGCAACACGAACCAACAAAAAGGGAACCTTTGCAACGAAACCCGTGCGTAAATCAATCCATAAATAAAGTTTCCATACTTATTTTGCTCACTTTCACTACACGTTTTAGTTCCATTTCAAATCCATGAACGAATTTTTCATACTCCTTTTATTCATTCATCGCACATTTGATTTTCATTTCAGATCCGTGAATGAATTTTACACATTCTTTTATTCACACATCCATTTATTAATGAAGTACAGAACATTTTGAAATAGAAGTGAAACCTCCGTGGACTTGACAGCAGGAATGCGTTGGCTTCGTCACAATTGGGAAGTTGGCAACGCATCGCAGCTCACAGATAATACTCCTATGTGCTAGACAAATCGTTCAACTTGCCATGAGGGGCAATAATGTAATATAATGAATTACCACATTTTAATAAATGTATAAAACTGATGACTGAAGAGCAATTTAAACAATTATTTTAATCGTTTAAAAAGTAGCAAATATCAATTTACTTACCTCTCTATAACATAGGTATGCTGGCCACATTGCCAAGCTTATATTCATAGACATGAATCGAAAAAATTTAGAATGCACTCAATGTTCAACAATATCATAGCCCCAAGATAAAATAAAACTCCACTCTAATAAATACTCCAACCCACTATATGAAGCTCCCGCACCGAAAAAACTCTGTTGCTTAAATCCCGCTGATGAATTTTCTCCCACCATGAAGTTTTTTTAAATAGTTTGAAGATTTCAAATCCCCCTCATTGATATTCTCCTACCATGAAAAGATTTTAGAGATTTTAAAAGCTTTCAAGACCCTTCGTAAATATTCTCCTACCATGAAAAGATTTTATAAGTCTCCACCAAAGAATAAATCTCCACTTAATAACACATGTACCCTGAACAGATGCCCCTGAATAAGCCTTTAATATGAACCGTGCTTAAGAGCAAAATATTCTATAGGCCACCAACATACAATAAACACTCACTACATTCAAACACCATACTCAATAAACCCTCGCAATCACAATAAACTCCCTTTGATGTCACAGGCTTTTATAAATGCGTAGCCTACAATAAACCTTCTCTAAATACAACTGAATGCTCACTGAATAAACTCTGGACATAAACCCTATTTGATATCAAAACATTCCATAAACTGCCTACAAACAACAAACCTTCAAAAGTAATCTGTTGAAACCCTGCTGACTCAATTTCGAAATAAACACCACTTTATCATTTGAAAGCCGCCAGCATACAACAAACATCAACTCGATAAAACATGCGTGCTGAATAAGCCTCACTTTAGATGAAAGTGTTCTTAAAACCTTCAGCACACACTAACCCTTTACAATATACAACATGTACGTGGAAAAAACCATCAAAATAAAACTAACTTGATACGAAAGCAGCGATCAAAAAAACATCCACTTCACTCAACATCCACCCTAAATAACCCTCGTAGTAAGCCCGACTTGATCTGCACCACCAGCATTCAATACGCATCCATTGAATACAGCAAGCACGCTGAGAGAAACCTCGGAACGAACCCCTCTCGATATCAAAGCATTCTATAACTGAACGTTAGAGTGAAACGCGCGCCGTCTCGATGTCATACAAGGCGCTCTCAGAGCAGGTCTGCAGAGAGCACTCAGGGAGATGCAGTGGCCGCTGAGGCAGTCAGATTGATGAGAGTGGTGTTAGAGGCACAATAATTTCTCTTGCCTACTAAAGCACCGTCAAAGTACTCAGGGTTACGACAGACCAGCGAGAGATACTCCGCCAGGTTACGAGGTCGTAACACTTCTTGCGTTGTGTCGGAAATACGCTCGTGTTTTAATCGAGAGTACGTGTTGTCGTGTGGAGGGATGTGAGGCTTTTTCTCGTCTTTTTGTTTCAGTGCAAAAAAAATTATCTGTTTTTAAATTCGGAGAGCTGTTGATATAATTGCTTTGCGTTTTGAGGATTTGATTCTCTTAAGGCCATAAGCGGGTATGTAGTATTGACGGAAAAGAACAAGACTTTCAGTGTCTCATTTCTTGTACAAATGCAGGAAATTATGTACTAATTCCACAGGTCCAAAACAAGGATAGTCTCAGATTTTTCTACCCCAAATCCCTTCTGGCTACTTTTAACATTAAACCCAATGCTAATACATCCGTTTTTAGGCATTTTCATACCAATAATACAGTGGAGTCGAAAGAAAAAAAGGTGTTTTTTGCGAAATAAATTATGTGATGAATTTCAATGATTTAAAACTCACACGTGAATTAAGAGAACGTCAAAAATTTTTGCTTCCGGGGTACATTTCAGTTCAAGTAAACCTACAGCCAGCTTTGTGTCATGTATAATTTCTAGAACCGACGTGCGCACCATTTTGTGTAACATTGTACATTTTATTTCCATGTTTACGAACGCTTCCCACGTTAACTAGAACCGACGTGCGCACCATTTTGTGTAACATTGTACATTTTATTTTCATGTTTACGAACGCTTCCCACGTTAACTCTCAACGATGGACGACGTATGCCGGTCATGCTTCAAAGCTCGCCTTCTTAGTCAACTATTTTACTCTTCAAATATATCAAAAAAACATCAAATAATTCACAAAATTATTAATTTTTTAGGTTCACGATGTGACCGAAGAAGCTCAACCAATTCATTTCTTCTGTGAAAGAACCACGGTAGTTTTTCCTCTGCAAATGTTACTCAGGCAAAACATGTTTTTCAAGTGACGATCAATAGTGCTGAAAACATCAAAACAAGCACGAGCAAAAGATTCAACACTTGCTTGGGAAAATATTATGGCGCAAATATCTCGCAGCTGAAGCAAAACTTACCACACGTTTTCGAACACTACATTCAAAGAGACTACGTAAAATGATACCAGGAACTTTACCTTGGCCATCGTTTGTCGTGTGTTGATGACGTGTAAATTTCCTCGTTGGATAACTCAGTTTCACGCAGTTCACCTTTCTGGTCTCGTGAGGTTTTACTTCAGAACCACGCTAGCGCCTCCAATGAAAGGCATAAGTCTGTCGGGAGCCAATTTGGAAGGTCTTTACATTGTGCCGACGTCCACAACATAAATCGCTTCACCGTGTTGCTATCGGGCATGTTTAGGGTAAAATGGTCCATCTCGCGACATGTTTAGGGTAAATGACCATGGTACCTGAACAGCGCTTCATTCTTCCTTAAATCTCGAAAATTCTGTAATGATAATTTGAAAAAACTTTCATAAATCGTAAGTTGATAGTTTAACATTTGAGTCTCATTATAGATTACAGGTATCTCAAGTTTTACTCATGAAGGTCATTTCTTATTGAACAAAAGGAGTCGCGAATGTTCGTTTGCGTCAATTTCTTATTGCATTTCTTTGTTGTAAAAGTTTTACGAATAACTTATACTGCACGACCTTCTTTTCCCTGGAGAAGCACCTTTATAAAATGGGATAAAATGTTTGAATAATCCCTAAGAAATATTAATTGAAAACATTTTACTAGTTTTCATTTTCCTACCCAAACGCCGCTTGTAAATCAAAATTCAATATTCCTACCTCCAAAAAAGAAGTCATACCGAAATTCATTTTTCAATTCTTGTATTTTTGCAGATCAACTGTCAAATTGTTGCCTCACTTCCGATGACTTTCAATTCAAAAGAATCCGCATAACTTAGTTACTCTTGAGATTGCCTGTATTTGCCTCAAAAATCAGACCAGACTGACGTATTTGTTCGATTTTCAGCGGTTGTTCAATTGCTCGATTTCCAACCATTACTCGATTGTTCGATTGGGCATAAGAAAAAATGAGCTTCAATCAAAATGACCGGCGTTTCAACTAAGTTAATAATTGTAATTACCAAATAAATGAATAAATTAAAACTTTATGTACAAATGTTCGCTTGCGATTGTGCTCGATGACGTTAAGTTCTGATGCCATTTTAGTTTCTGGGAATTAAAACAACCAAAAAACTTTATGTACATCTGATGCGTTTTCTTTTTAATTGGCCTTAGCCGTTCATATTCTGAAATCAGAAACGTATAATTTAGTTATTTGTTGCAGATGGTCACTGTTTCCAAACGGTTGTTTCAGAATCCAACGTGATGCGTGGCGTAACTCTTCATATATTTTCACTTTCATTGCATTCTGAATTCGGATTCGTTTCGACCAGAAATTGGAAAACAACAATTGGATTTATTTGTATTTTCGCAAGTTCTCTCTTTTTCAGAATGGTCGCCGCGGGAGTTGCTGTCCAGGAAGGCCATAATTCCTCACGCTCCTCGAGTCAAGGGGCACCAAAATCAACACTGCAGCCCTCCACCAATAGGCGCTCGTATTGGTACGCACCTTTATTTATTCGAGACTTCTGTGGCACGCGCAGGAGACGTTCTTGAGGCGCAACTTGTGCGCAGACGCAAAAGTTTGATGGCAAGCCTAGAAATCTCACGGGAATCGATTAGCGGTTTTTCCCGTTGATCTTCTAATCTGTTAGCGAAGAGTCATTGGGTATCGCAAAGATGCGGTCAGGCTAACTCTAATAACAAAATATTTACTCATTGTGCGATAACGAAAAAGAAATTTTCCCGCAAAAAAAATTTCCTGGAAAATTGAAGCGTTATTGACAAGTCAATGAATGTGAAGCTTGAGCCTTATACTTCTAGCGTATATTTTTGTTCATTAACGTTTTGCCTTCTAAGAATTTCGATCTGTCGTAACACATTAATTTTTGACGAATTTTTATCTAAATGTTTTTTATGTAGACAGAATTCGAAATGATGTGGAATCTTTGACTTTCTGATTGCTCTGAATTTCTTATGGGCACAGGAGCAATCACGAAACTATTGCTGAATTTTTTTTCTTGGAACTACCGCAACAATGCATTCATTTATTCAGGATTCACAACATGACTTTTGACCAACCTCTTCAGGATATGAGCTACGTCCTTAAACAGAAACCTACACTCAAAGTGCAACGAGCTGTAACTGAGAACAGATTGAACTCAGATTGGTACAGCTATAGAACTCACCCTTACAAACCCGTTGAAAATTTATATCAGTAGAGTTTCTTCTATCGTTCCAAAGTCCCGCTCAGTGTTGCCCTTAGCCGGACCCTAGAATTCATGGAACTGAGGGGGCGTGATACGCAGTTCCGTGATCCACTCCGACGCTGAAGGTTTCTGAGCTCTCAGAACGAGGCGATACCAGTCTTAGCAACGAGATATTTACTTGACAAACTTGGTGCTGCAGGCGGGAAAGGATGGAGGGGTTCGGAGAACAGCATTCGCTAGGCCCTGAATTGGGTCTTTCTTTTGCTCGTGCTTGTCTCGATGTTTTCAGCGTCATCGATTGCTGCTATAGGACAACCTGTTTAGCCTCGGTGATATTTGCAGAGCTAGGAAAAGTCTTCTGGGCTGTTCAAGAAAAAGATTTAATTCGTAGTTCGTTTTGAGTATTAAAATTGCTTGGGAAAAAGCGTAAATGTTCTGAATGCGTGTTTTCTTTGCATGATGGATCTGTACATTCTGGAAAATAATTACGTGATGTTAGAGTATAATGTTCTTATACTCCTGTTTTAATGAATATTTCTGAGTTCATGTATGAACCGGTTGCCTTCCCAAAGTATATTTTCGACCTGTGACCTATATCGAATTTGACTAAACTAACATTAACATCAATTGGAAAGGAATGATTTGGTGGTTATCATAGTGCATCAATTAGTAATAAAAAGTTAATTCTATACCAGTTCAATTGTCCTCAAAAACTTATAGATTTTAATAATCTCCTAAACTTCACCTTGGACTAATCCCTAATTCCTATGAGCATGTATCAGTCAGCTACACTTGGACTTTTTTTTATTAAATTCTAGAGCGCCTAGCTAACTCCAGAACAACATTGATTTTTATTATAAACAATTTCACACTGGGAACTAGAGAGACAAGCATCAACTCTAGCAGGGAGCCACGGCATAAATCCATGGATCTGCCAAGGAAACACAGCTATTGATTTTATATGAACACGTTCAAGTGGAAAGCAGGTAGCATCCAAAACTTATGCAAGAGATTCTGGGTTCGTTTCTGTGCCCCTCAGCGAGCGTAATTCTTTCTTTTGGTCAGTTTAGTTCCCTGGTTTTTGGGAGGTTCTATTTAGATGTCAGGTCTGCAGACTTGCAAATTTGAGTCGTGAAACAGCTGCAATACTGAGAACAGATAAAGAAAAATTTAGCGAATTCATGTGCAATGATGAATTGTAGGCGAACTGCTGAATAAAATATTTACGCAGCTTTTGGCTCGATGGGTGTTCCTTCATTAAAATTATAATATTATTTGAAAGTCATTGAACTTTGATCGTTTAAATGTGTTTTTGAGAAGTATGAATCATGATTTATATAAGGATAAAATTAAATCTGAGCAACATCTTTTTAGTCCTTAAATTAAGAAAGGAAAATTCCAAACATACGAAACCTCTAAAAGCAGTCTCCAAAATACATCGTCTTTCCCAAATTTTCCAGATTGCTTATGTTGCTCGTATTTTTTAAGCTAAATTACATTGAAGAAAATCTCTTAAATGGCATCTCTTGCTATTAAGGAAGTATGAATCTTCAACCAAAATTACGATAAAATAAATGGGAAGGCATAGGAAAAAACGAAAGAAATCTAAATTAATTCAGTTTACACCTTTATTTTATACATCAATCATCTTACCTTTAAACTTATACTGAGTTGTTGATTATACCACTTCGAAACTACCACTCATTCTCACCTAATTACTCTATCTCTATCTCAGGTAACACAATTAAGTATAGTACTTCACAGACACACTCTGCCACAATAGAAGATCAATTGAACGCCGACGTGAGTAGATCAAAAGACCGCACAGCCGGTGCTGTGCACTGGCGTTCCTGCGAATGGACTCGTCCTGGAAGCACAGCTCGGACTCTTGCTCGTCTTTGATCCATTGAAACTCGAGCCAATTATTGGCGAGTTCCTCCCTGGTCTCCTCGAGCTCATGTAGAGGGCACCTGGAGGTCTGCTGGAGCCGCCATTACTGCATGAACTTCGGATTTATTCCTTCAAGTCCCTCGGTTTCGGTAGCTTGGATACGTTGTCATGAGATATTGCGCCGCTTTTTTTCAGAGCACACATTTACTGTGACCTTATCTGCTAAGAGTTCTTGTGCCATTACATCGAGTGTTAAAGTTGTCAGGAAAGCGTGCTGTTCTCTGAAATGATGAGAGAATACCTAATAATGCAGAACAGTTCACGTGAACCCAGATCAACAATTTCGATACCTGACTGTCAGTATCAGGAATCCTTATACTACCTATGCTAGTCCCAAATTTCAAATCCACGGGAGTCCAAGAACTGAACTCGAAGATCTTTTACATGTTTTCCTATTTCCATTTTCACTTCCAGGATCAGGATGCACGTATTCAGGCGAGACGTACGCCTCGCTCTGGGGATACATCTGTAGTCAGGTAACGCTCTTCGCTCCATTGGTGTGATGTATGTCTCAATTTTTGTCAGGTGCTGCATGCAGAGCTACAGAATGTTGATGATGCGGCCAGGCTATCGTAATGCCTTGTGAAACATGCAAGATTGGGTATTTTGGGAGTACTAAATTGGTATAGCGTGGATGAACACTTCAAAAATCATGTCAAAAACGTTACCGAAACAAATATTGTTCAATATGAGGGAAGGAACATATATCTGGCCAACGATGTCAGATATAATTTCATTCTCGGCTTTCAGTTTACTTTCCTTGGCACAGCACACAGCGCATCAGGCTTAAACGAATCCGGGATACTTAGCTTAAATGAATGTCAATACTTAATCAAAAAATGGAAAAATCCCCTTAGTTACTGCTCAGCACTGAAATTAAGGGATTTTCAAAAGGAATGTAGAAGAGCAAGGGCTGAGTCCAGGATGCTTGATTTGAAATTAATTCATGCGCCTCAGATTTTTGAATGGTCGATACTCGTCCCAGTATTAATCTGACCCCAGTATTCACGTGCTTCAGATTAGGCAACATTGCTCCTCGTCCCAGTATTAAACTGTGCCTCGAATTATACCTCATTCAATGGACTTTCGAATCCTGAAATCGCTTGGCACGGCCCCTGCCAGCTCCATCGCTTGCCTTGTTCTCAATTCTAATGGGTATTTGAAACAGGTTGGGCCGGCAGCGAGGTTTGGTGCGAGCTGAAATGATTTCAAAGGCTTCTTTCTCTCGATGGATAAATGATGCCCCAGCGTGAAATGAACTCTGTCGATTTTATGTTTCGCCCGGCCACATCCATCCTGTTGCTTGCTTAAAAAGCATTCCTCATTTTGCGATACAGACGCCTTACTGTTGGTGTTCCTGGATACCGATTGTATCGTAGGTACGAACACATGCTTCGTTAAACTGACAGTATTTATTTAAACTTGACAAAGCTACATACATTCATACGTGCTTTCTTTCACTTATATTTTCACAGCTTTCGCGCACGCATTCGCTGGTAGAATGCCCACTTTCAGAGGAGGTAAACTCTTCACTTAACTGCAGCAAACTCATTTCACCGCGTGTCTGTGTTGCGTTTTGCAGAGCAATACGCATCCGCTCCATTTCCCCGAGCAATGCCTCCGAAGTAGGCATTTCGCTCGACTTTCGGGCTACAAAACTGCAAGTTTTGTTTGTAACTCGTGTTCTTCTCCATGTGGTTGATTGTTGCTGCATGACAGCAGCGTGCATTTGTCAACGTAATACTCTCCGTATGCATTTGTCAAAGTACAGGTAGTCGTTAACTTACGACTTACGACTGATCGACTGTACGACCGTCTGGTCTAGACCAAGAATTTGAAGGGCTTGAAAATGGAAAATGGATCGAACTGGAAGAAGAGCTGAAACCAATCGATGTTGTTTGTCGACGGCTGCCTGTTCTGAGGCCACAGAGGTGTTCACCGATTTGACAAGTGTCATGCTGATGAAGTGTTGAATACCCCCACCACTGTTCATGCTGATAGCAAAGTGTTGAACTTAATGACAATATTCACACTGAAAGGGAATCGTTGAACACAACGGTAACTGTTCATATTGATAAAAAAGTGTTGAACACAAATGAAGTTTTTCATAATGATTCGGAAGTGCCAAGCAAATAACAACAATTTAGACAGATAAACACTGTTTTACAATAAAACAACAGTTCGAACTAAGGAAGAGTTGAGCGCAAAGATAACGGCTCATATTCATAACGAAGTCTCAAACACAAAGATACTGGCTCACTCAAGTTAATAAACGTTGACTACAGAATCACGTAGATATTACCCTTCATAACCGTATGTGTTTAACCTACCAAATCTGATCGGCATGCACTAGAGATGTAATACAGCAACACTATTCCAGATCGTGAGTCTTTCATGCAGATACTTCCCTCTGATGTTCACAGTTCACAAAGAGCACCTCGATGAGTGAGTAGGTTCGAGTCTCAACGCCTCCTGCAATATTTCTGACTAATTTCTCAAAACGGAGTTGATTTTAGATGTATTTTCCATTATCTTATTATAGTTGAGTTCAATACTCGTACATCATCGTTAGATTTTAATTACGGAAATTCTAGACAACGGACATCTCTGCACCAATTAATTAAGCGAGGATTTTTACGTACGGGAGGTTTTCAACAGTTTTGTGTCATAGTTCGTCTCGATTTGACGTTTGATGAATATTTTACAATCGTACTCTAATTTTTCAGAAAGATTTTAATAACGAAGGTAAGCGCAGTCACTAATTAGCCGACTCAGCGACAAATTTTCATTGCATTAAAATTAGCTCAGTGCTAAGGAAAAAAACGATAACATGGCGAATGATAAACATTCATAACTGCGTGCTACTTGATATTCACGTAATCTAAAATACCTTCTATTTACGCACGTATTGCAGAGTCGCACTCAAGGCCTCAAACTAATTACTCACGAATAAATGAAACAATTGCAGTATAATTCATCACAAAAATGAAGCAATTGCAGTATAATTCATCACAAAAATCAAGCAATTGCAGTATAATTCATCACAAAAATGAAGTAATTGCGTATAATTCATCCCAACCAGGCTTTTTTGAGCGGCGTGTTCGGCTGGGCACCAACTTCTCACCACCAAATTATCACTTCCGGCGCTTTGTCAGAGCGAGAGAAATAATTCTCGTTTGTTTTTGTTCTCAAGCTACTTGGGAGCAATCACCTGTGAATGATGCCCGTGCAATACTGAAAGACGAATCGCTCAAGTGAATGTCGCTGTTCGAGGACGGTGGAGAGCTACAACTCTTCACAGCTGG
Source organism: Orchestia grillus (assembly GCA_014899125.1). NCBI lineage: Eukaryota > Metazoa > Arthropoda > Malacostraca > Amphipoda > Talitridae > Orchestia > Orchestia grillus. The sequence continues at coordinate 39,789 of VOMN01097644.1, read as the reverse complement.
AAAGTCCTTGTCGTCAAATCGAGGCTTCGCACAACTCAAATCCATCACCATAAAGAGCAGTAAATCATTTTACCTTCAACTCCAAGGCGCTTATGGCAGAAGTACTTAAGCGTGATCTCCGAGTGGCTGTTATTTGAGTTATTTACGACTGCTCATAAAAATATTATCCGCACTCAATCTCCGACGTCTGCCACTTTGATTGGATATATTTGCATCAGCATTCCCCTGCGTCAGACTGGGCAGCATTTGAGTCGCTTATCGCCCGAAAATATTTAATGAACTTTGGGATCTTAAATATTCATGAATCTTTACTGATAATTTTATTTCCAGATAAGGCACATCCGAATGATGTAATAATATTTCACCGCGTTGAACAAACTCGACCTGCAGAACTATTTTCCTCATGCCGTGGTATCTGCTTGCTTCGCCAGAAGTGGTGCTTGCAAGCAAATATTCTCTACACTTTTAGGGTTATGGGGCTTGCAAGCAAATATTCCGTATGCTTTCCGCGTAGGTTTTCGGAAAATTGTTTAAGCCGCATGATGACCTAGCGTCTTTCAGGGGGTGATCTTTCGAACGTAGAATGAGCTTGTTTCCAGAATTCGGGGGGTGATCTTTCGAACGTAGCGTGAGCTTGTTTCCAGAGTTCAGGGCATGATCTTTCGAACGTAGCATGAGCTTGTTTCCAGAATTCAGGAGGTGGTCTTTCGAACATAGTATGAGCTTGTTTCCGGAGTTCAGGGGGTGATCTTTCGAACGTAGCCTTAGCTTGATATCAGAGTAAATTTGCTCTCAAAAAACGAATTGGCTATTTTACACACTTCTAGTAAATGGATTTATAAATTTACTCGCTTCCACCGACTGAATTATTAATTTGTTTATTGCTATCAAACGGATTTAACCAACGTACTTACGTCTACCAACTGACGTACGTCAATCAAACGGGCTAACGATTTTTCTTACATCTGTGAAATGAATTTGCTGATTTACTCGCGATATCATCTACAAATTGTGTTGTGCCGTGCGATCATTTGAGTGCCGTGATATCCTCGCACGTAAAAAATTGTGCAAACAATTACATATCTTCCAGTATGATTACGACAGTAATGTAAAAAAGCGTTCTAGCTCGCTCGCTTTTGTTCCCTGAATAACTTTTGCCTCAGGTATTTTTTAGCTTTTTTTCCCAGTGATTGAAGATAAATCTCCTTGAAAGAAAACGAAGCTAACGTAATGAAAGTGAACAGGTGGTTGCGAAATTCAGTTAAACAAATATTTCGTAGACATGTTGGACCAAAAATTCAGTACGACCTTCGTCAGTGGTGCACTTATTTCATCCTCCCTAATCTGATGTTTTCCCCAGAAAGCTGACGATGGTCTTTCCCTACGTGCACCATTATGGCTCACTCGAAACCCTAAATCAACGATTTTTGTAGCAGCCGACTTGTCTGTGTGGCTCACCATTTCTTCATCTGTGAAACAGTTCGCCAATCTTTGAAAACATCAATACTTCATCATTTGCATAGCAGTTTGCTCACCCATAAACAAAGTAACTTCAAATTTCGATCATTCGCTTAAATTCCCAACCAATCGCGTGAAAGTTTCAGAGGAACCAAAAGCTTTTGTCCTATGCGCTTTCGCGCACGCTGGAGCGAGCACTCATTTCCAATAATTGTTTCAGTGTTTTTTAGCATGCGTTTTGTTTTTCAGCGTGCAAAAATTCGACAACTCCACGTTGACGGAGGAAATGGATCAGTATTATTAGAGCGACGAAAGCAAGATTTTAATGAACATATTGACAGCCAACGGATATGTGATACCATCAGTTTTTACTGATTAGGAAGTCTGAATGAAGATACTGCTGTCATACGCTTCTGTTAGAAAATATAAATCAACATTCGTACAGCTCTTAGCACAGCAAATAAGTTAGGTAATCTATAAATGCAAGCTATCATGGAATATAATGCAACATGGAAGTATCGTAACTGATATTCAACGAAAATTTTCAACTTTCAAATCATGGATTTCACGACATTCAACCAAACCAATCACGTGCAACGAAGCAAAAGTTCTAAAACGGCCGTAAACCATCATTTATACAATTTCCAACAACCGATACCCAATGAAATGAAATTTTTTAAAACGAATCAGAACACACGAGTTTTCACCTCAATAACTTCCTAGAAAATAATGATATACCTGTCCGAGGAATTCCACTATCATTTCAACGAAGACCTGAAATTCAGCGCAAAATACCGTCCAATCAGAAATGGGCTATGAACGGAGCAATCGGCAAGATTCCACTTCATATCGCAGCCGTATGGCGCGAGCGATGATCGCTTTGCAAAAAGCCATTTCTCTCATAGGCAAAAAGTCATTTTCCTCACGTGACCTCGTGTATCTGTGATACGGCTTTGTCATAATTGACTATCGCCATCAACGAAGTTGACACGAACTCGATAATTGAAGAATAAATTTGGAGCCCCTTGCTCGAAAGTGGAACGAGCTTCTTTTGATGAAGTTCAATCGTCATTTGGCGCGGTAAAAATTCATTGCTGATTCAAGTACTCTTCTGATTATAGCGGAGATTGATGAGAAGCGATTCAATACCCCTTCGAGACAGTGCTTTTCTATCAAAATCACCGGGCAGTGTCCACTTCTGGTGCCCCAGATTGACAGAACGGCTAGCAATGTCTCACAAATGAACAGTCGTTTCACTAGCAAAAATTCTAAGAAGAAATAAAATCACATCCCTAAAAGAGACTATGTCTATTTCCCGTGTATGAAATGTGTGAGTCGTTATAAATTATATATTTGAATTACTCGCATCATTATTTGAAAATCTTAGATTAGCGGCTAGGAGCAAAATTAAAATTGACATATTGGCAGTATTTGGAAATAAGATGTCTATCAGTTTTTCTAATTAGGAACCCCGGAAGAAATGTTGCCTCTATAAATTCAAAGAAAAAGATTAATCAAAATGTGCAGAGCTCATTAACCTACTTTCGTCAATGTCTCAGGCAGCATGAAACTGATTAATGAGCAATATCATACTTCGTTAGATAATGTGAGATAATTTCCTAGTTTCTTTTTTCGTCAGCCGCCTGATGTCTATTCTAGAAAAGAAAAAGAAATTTAAAAAATACAGAAGTTTTATCAGTAAAAGAAAGGTCAATACCTTCACCTCATTTTAGAAGCCTTGGAAGGCAAGTTCACGCGATCTACAGATTGGATTTCTCACAATCCTAAGCCTGGGCAAATTAGCACGCTGCGTAGACCCAGAGTCTCCTCCAAATTCTACCGAAACAGCACATTTCGTGCACAGGATGAGTCAATTCTTGAGGTCATCAACTTACCTAGCTAAGAATTCGGTAAACTTTGCACGTATTCGAAAAGGTTTAATCTTCCGAAAGCCCCTTCATGACTACTGCTATTGTAAGAGTACCTGCTTATCGCCATTTCTCAGCCACAACACTCGTTAAAAATTCCCGTACGTTCACACAAACAATTACTAAGACCCGGTACACGATTACGCAGCTTCTCTGCGGTGCCGTTAAAAAGACTGTAAGCTGAGCTTTTCACCAGCGCTCGTAGATTGGAGACCCATGGGACTGCAAAAGCAAAGCTGTGCAGTATTTCTAAGGTAACACAAATGTACAATTGAAAAACAAATACGACCTTGACGTGAAAACAAAACGCGAATCTCTAGAATTTAGGTATCCCGATATTCTAGTCTCTTACCTTTGTGCTATTAAATGTCACTGCCTCACAGCAATCGTAAATTTCAAGAAGTGGCAGAGGCCCTTCATCCTTTCGCCATGATGACTTCGAGACATAAACCACGTGTTAACGGGTCTCCACTTCCTCACCTGGAGCCACTTCGCAAACGTTCATTTCCCCCCAAATGGCCTCATTAACAGCCATATCATGAAGGGTAATCCCAGGAACCATCACCGGTCATGAACTCGAATTTACTATGACTGCAGTATATCAGGCTGAGGTTTCTTGAGCTGTTCACGCATTCTCTTCATTTGGTCTGGCCAGGCAATGAATTCTTGGCTGTCGCAAATGTAAACGTTGCACGCCATTTTAAATGAGTCAAGGCCAATTAGGTGGGCCGACTGACCTAATGGAACTACTATCTTCAAACTGCGAGAATGGTAGTTTGACTTGGGTAGCCGAGAAAGGGGCTCACGAAAACTGAACGAGTGGCTCACAATGCTCATTATTTCACAAGTACAGGCGTCGCGCACGGCAGTTGCAATGGATTAAATCTTCAAAAAAATGTGAACGTAGATGAACAGCAGAAGAAAAAGAGTTTCGTTTTCTAAAAACAACACGAAAAATCAGGGGCGAAAAATCGCAGGAACTTTGGCAACTAAGTTTTACCATCTAATTATAAAGAATGACCTTCTGTTCTTCATCATAAAAGAAAAGCTGATTCCCACAAGGAATATGACCGTAAAGACCTCAGAAAAGAATAAAATTAACCATACATATTGTCAATGGCACACGACACTGTTACCCTCCACTCCCCCCCTCCCCCACACACACTAACCCATACCCATGTGGTATCTTGATATATTTCTAATGATACTCGAAATTCACGCGTTATCAGGACGTGTAAACTAAACGATGGGTATTGACTAGCTAATAGGTGTGGACTAAATGATGGGTATTGACTAGCTAATAGGTATTGACTAGACGATGGTTGTTGACTGGAAGATGGGTGTTGACTGGAAGAAGGGTGTTCACTGAAGAGGTGTTTTATAACTGGAAAGACGGTGTACGACTGGAGAGATGGTGGACTGGAGAGATGCTAAAGAAATGGAGAGATGATGTAGAACTGGAGAGATGATGAAGAACTGGAGAGACGATGTAGAATTCGAGAAATGATGGAGAACTAGGAAGATGTTGTAGAACTGGAAAGATGAGGTAGAACTGGAGAGATGGTGTAGAATTGGAAAGATGGTGTAGAATCAGAGAGATGGTGTAAAACTAGAGATATTTTGTACAACTGGAGAGATGGTGTAGAACAGGAGAGATGGTATAGAACTGAGAAGATGGTGTAAATCCAGCAAGATGGTGTTGAACAGGGGAGATGGTATAGAACTGGGAAGATAGTGTAGATCCAGCAAGATGGTGTAGAGCAGGGGAGATTGTGTAAATCTAGCGCGATGGTGTGTAATTAGAGAAACACCGTTCGCACAAATAGTTGATGTACGATTGGTAGAGGATACTCCACCCCAGTCACTCCTTCACTCCTCTGAACAAACTACAAGAATTAAAATGTATAGCTCTAAAGAGTTTTAAGTGTCACAGAGTACAAGATTTGCCAATGGAGTGCAGAGACAGGGATTTGGGTGCTGCTACAAATGAGAAAATTGTTACTTCATTACGGGGAGATATTTAATTTAGCTCTTAAAAGATCGCTCTTTGTTTGCGCGCTAGTGAATGACGTTTACCTTTTAATTGTAAGAATTTTTTGCACAGTTATATATAGATCAACCCTACGTTTAAGAACTCATGGAAAAGTACCTTAGAATGTCGATGCACTGCTCTACTTATACGTCATGCAACTGCTCACACGACATTGTGTTCGTTCTTCAAAAGCTAAGTCAAAACTAATTTATTCTTGTAACTCATGATAGGCTTCAAGCATAACTATTTAAAGCGACTTCTGAGTCCAGGCATCAGCAGTTGTTAGCGATGCTACAAAACTCAGTATTATTATACCGCTTTTTCTTTCTATTTTTGTTTTATTTTCGATCAGAATGTTTGGAAGTTCGGTTTTGAAATCCTGTTTGTCCACTTTTGACAGCCCGCCCATTACCGAAGTAGGTACACTTTAGAGCAGCACCGCAGCCCTGCGCCGCAACACTAAAGCCACTTTCCGAAATCCCGCTCAAATCTCCACAGCCTTCAGCCACTAAAACACGCCAAAGTCCGCAGAATTGGGGAGTCTTTCTGAGATAAATCTGATATTTCGGGCTTTACCTCAAATAAATAAAGCATTTTCATCGTCACAGTTACTTTATAATATCGGCTCTCACAGAGTCAAAGGGAAAATCTCATTCTGAATTACACAGAGCTCTCAAATTGCTAGCTTTACTCGAATTTTAGAGCAACGGATTTATTCGTTTGGGAAAAGCTATCTAATATGAACAGGAATCCAAATTTTGGCTCAACTTCTATCGGGTTAAGTCAGCTCATCTTCAAATAGAACATAATAACACGATGTTCTACACGATGTTGATGTTTTACACTTTAAATTGCGCATATCCTTGATGTCCCCTGACACTTGTAAAGAGCAGATCGTAACTAACACTCAAACCGTAATCAACACACACACTATAACTAATATACAGACCATATTAAACATATAAATCATAACTAACACGAAAACCACATTAAATAATCTCTACTAAACATAAAAACCATAACTAACACACAGACCACGACTTGAATACAAACAATAGTATTTTAGAATTAATACTTTATTCATTGGACTCTCACGAGCTGAGTTACTCTGCACGATGATGGTGATTCCACACGAGATCTTGAATGAAAGCAGATGGTTCACCAGATATCATAGGTTTAACACGCAGCAGTCGAGTTAATTAGGAAGTAAGATGCTCGTCCTGGAATATGCTCTGGGAATTGGGAGCTAATGAGGTCACGTGGAACTGTTGAAACCTTATTTTGGATTGCGTGTTTGGTCCTTTACGTATGTCGTACTTGTTTTTGAACGATTTGACTTCTTATCAAAACTTTTAGCTCGAGGCATTCGAAATACGTTTACATGATCCGAGAGCGAGTTTCGTGCGCCAGAAATTAAACATTTTGTGTATATGTCAAATCGTGTATAAAATCAGCCCCACATATATCGAAGACTACCTGTATTTGAGTCAATCGGTTGGCTTATTTTTGTATCACTTCACATCTCATATGATCGATTAAATTCCACATTTTATTTTTACAGTGCACAAAGACAGCAATCCCCGTGCGGAATAACTACTCATCTCATCATCCATTGGCATTCAAGTTTCTTCTCTTCCCAAGAAATTGAGTGATATAGTTTGGGTATGCGTGCGGGTGCTCATAGTTAAGTGTCTCCATTTAACGTGAAATTTCGGACATGCATCGAGTTCACGTCAGTTAGAATGGCCGTTCTGCCCGCCATTAATTTTCATCTGTAGTGTGATTGCGGCACTCATAAGAGATCAAGATCATTTCTGAGGAATAATCAGGAGCCCCGAAACTGTCTTGAGCTCAGCGAAGGTAATTAATTCTTCACGCCTCCACGCTGAGGAAAAGTTCAACCCGTCGTGTGAGCTGAGACCTAAGCAGGAAAATTACATCGCTACTTGAGCCATCCAAATGCCTCGAGAAACTTACCCGTTTAATTCTACTCTCTTGCTGATCATGTCTCAACCCAAACTTGCATTCGCTACCCAAGCTGGATTCATTCCAGGAGAAATAAAAGATGCCTAATTTAAACCACGCGGAATATCAAATTACCGCCAACGTTGTAATCACAGAACAGACGCCAATGAAAAGTAAATAACACAGTCCTCGGCGTGACCAAAATACGTCATTTTCAGATGACTCTTTTATGAGCCTCAGTTGTGCCAGTAGACTCGAGAATTGTCAGTTTATGCCGTGAGAGGCCGAGGAAAGGAAACACGAATAAACTCGTTTCAAGCTTTGTTTCGACGGTAAATTGAAGATCTGTTGTGTTTGCTCGTACTAACGAGCTTACAATTTGGGTTTATGAGCGTTAACTCGTCGTTGGGGAAAGCGTTGAAAGCGTCCTTTTTCGCGTGACTCATTGGCCAACTCTCTCGAAGTCTGAATTTAATAAAATTGACTTGAGGTTGTCCTCATAACAACAACCCCTTGTGTTCACCACCGTGAGGATGTGAAAGTGGTGATCAGTTTTGCACGTCCAAACTCACCACACTAGCTAACGAAGAGGAGTGGAATTTCAAAAGAGGTCGTCATGTTTTGTGAGAGTGAAAAGAGTCGCAAATAGGAAGTGTGTTTCGTTTTTTGTGAGTGTGTCCATCGCCGCGAGGGTGCAAAAAATGCACATCAGGTATTGTGGAAGTAGAAAGTGTCCTTGGTTTTGAGAACGTATCTGCAATACCGTGAGCTGTGACACAAAAGCGGTAATCAGCTTTGCTCGTCAGGACTGTCCTCACTAGCTAACGAGTCGGCCATGCATTTTATAATTATAAAATTATAATCCTTGCGCATGCAGGACTCTGAGAGGCATTTTCTGGCGAGTGGCTAATGTCTAGTTCCTGCACCTAATAGTGTCTCGCATAGTCAAAGCGATTCGAAAAAGATTAATAGTCTTATTCACTTCCGCACGAGTTCATTTTCAGGATAGTTACAGTACTCTTATCGTTGTTCTCGACTCATTCCCCGATGAATTTTCTAAAACCAGAGTTTCATTTCCAGATGATATTTTTATTTTCTCTAGATGTGACAGTACACTCGGGAATGGTTGGGTTATGTCGACACAGATCATGAATGGACAAATGAACTAACTAAAAAAAATTTTAAACCTTGATTTAACGCATTTTCTCGACCAAAATTAAACATAGAAGTTACGTAAGATGAGCCCACTCGCCCTGGTCGAGGAGGGGTTAAGAGGAGGGATATCGCAATTAGAATAATTTTGTTTCGTATCACTCTAACTATGTATCGTTTACTTAGATTTTGCTGTAGTCGGAGTGAGGGGCTAAAAAAATATTCTACGGCAAGGTAGGCTTTACTTTTTTCTATTTTTCTCTCTGTAGCTGTGAACCATCGATCACCCTCTCCATGTGAGAGGTAAAGATTAGAGCTTTTGATTTGAAGTGTTCATTTCGGACAACAGTGATCTAATCAGACACATTTGTTGCTTATGGATTGGCAAAAATCTGCCGCCCCCTTCTTGTTCTATCTAGACGCTTTTTTTTCGCGGAAAGATTCTCCTATTCAAGTGCTTAAGAAGTAAAATAAATTTTGGTCCAGGTGTTCTAGAAAAGGAAAAGTAGGGCAGAGTACAGTCGTCCCCTGTATAGAGAGCTAGATCGGTTCCTACAAAGCCGCTTTATCTTCTTATCTGCTTCTTATAACTCGCTTCATTTTTCTTCTCATGACACAGATATTTTTCGTGATATTTCACACTCGCTTTAGGGGAGACCTCTCTATGCGGACGACAATCAAGTGCTCTTTTCAGATCACAACTGTAAAGCTGTTGTTTACTCAGCAGCGGCAGACCACTGAATGCATAAACTCAAAAGATTCCTTTTGGTCAATTAAAAGCGACTCGCATCTAGTGTCAGTTTTTTTGTCATAAAATGTTTCAGTTAATTGTATTGTTCTTGTAAAATCATTCATCATGTGATTGTTTTGTAAGTGATGTTTTAAAAGTGTATAATAATAGGCACTGTCACATTTCATGTAAACTTGTAGTAAGAAGCTGAATTGAACAAAAAACTGTCCTTTTTTTGTCAGAGTACTAGTCAGTTCTTATCAGTTCAATTCTGCCACGCTAAATGGATATCAAATCGTTGCTACACAAAGCTACAAAAATCGTTTTTATCCAAGCATAAAATTTCCATAAATATTGAGTAGCCTCCTGACGACGCGCTATGAATAATTTACACAAATAAATGTTGCATATGAAAATCGTATATATCACTTTCAATCAACCAAAACAGTTGCATATCAATAAAACCTACAACTGCGTATGTAAATCGCATGTAAAAATTCTAAGCAACATATTGATGAGAATCAGAATTAACGCGTCAGGACATCAGCAGCCTCCGTACTCTGGAACCCGGAAGTTCTTTTTTAATATTAAGCAAGAACGCTTGCAGGCCAAGCTGCTTAGAATGCAGAAAAGTTACCCGAGCATCAGGGCAGAATATTTTGAGACCTTGTATCCCAACGCCAGAAAATTAGAAAGAGCTTTTGAAATTGGCAGGGAACGTGTTTTTCGTGGGTTATTCCAATTTACCATTGGCAACGCGGGTCATGAGAGCAGGGATGGACTCACGGTACGTGGCCTGTGCATGTTCAACATGTGCTTGACATGTGCATGTTCAACATGTGCTTGACATGTTCATGTTCAAACCATGTCATTTGAATTAAGGCTTGGAGAGGATGTCAAAAATGCATGTTCATGCCAATGAGTGGTTCTTTTCCCTACTAGGGTTTTTTCTGTGTCTTTCATGATTTTGTAAAATGAGTTTTGCAATCGTGCCTATGGTTTCAATTTTGCCTGTGAAGTACATCAAAACTCAGTGTATTGTGAAACGGGCATAATTTTCGAAATCGAATTACTGATATGTGAAGCTCAAAAACTTTACTTGGCGTAACTGAAAATCTTAGGGATACAAAATAGTCTGAAATTGAACTTGTGCATACAATAACTATGTGTGTGCATGATACAATAACTATGTGTGTACATGATGACCATAACCATTCCAGTTCTCATTGAGACACAAGTGAAAGGAGCGAATTAATTAACAAACATACATTTCGTATGTATTGCAAATGCACCCGTATTTTGTACTGACAAAAATACATATATTTTTGTTTAGGTATGATGAAAGCCCATGTCTGACGCAGTCGACGATAGTTCAGATTCCATTGGTACATTAAACTCGTGCATTCCATGGCATAATCCTCCAAACGTTCACTAAAATGCCGAGCTAAAACTTTAAATCTCAGAGCGTCGCCTTCAGTAGCCTCAGTGCCAAAGGCATTAAATAAAATTACCTTGGTGAGCTCTGGTATGTAGTAATCAGAAAGGTAGCAGTTCACGACCATGAATACATAGTCTTCACAGTAAAATGATGAATACATCATTGGGCATTATTATGAATTGCTAATTTTCTAGCATTGCATTGGGCTGTCTTTGTAATTTTTGGATGTCATGCCGTACGTGAAGTTTAGTACGATTCAGAAGAGAATTTAATAATAGGTGCTCTGGTAGAACAAAAGTAATTGAAATTCGATTCATGTGCGATGGTTTCTTGGTTATTGAAAATTGTTGTCCAATTCCTATTATTATTTTGAGCTGTCATTTCAACGATTTAGGTTCCTAGCAATAGGTAAAAGTAAATCGTACGAGTAGAGAATTTATGCCTAAGTGTTCAAGCTGAAATTATACCATTGAAGACCGATTCAAATAAAGTTTCATTATACCGAAACCGTGTCTTTCATCACAAACTTTTCCATATTCTCATAAAAAAATTAATTTCAAATGCAACATTATTTTAGTCTATGAGACCTTTCAAAACTGATTTCAAACTTATATAAGCTCTCTAAGCGTTGTAATACAAAAATTCAGGTCTTAAGTGTATAGTAAAAGATGTAAATTTACCAAAAACGCTAGAAAAAATGGCCCATCGAAGTTCAACTCCATAATGAAATTGGAGTTGAACCATAATGAAATTGGAACAAATGCTTCCAATTCACTAAAGCTTCGGTAACTTCATTCAAATAAGTAACTCTTAAAAGTACATAACACTATTCTTCAACCTATAGTTATAAGTTCATTAACGGCATTGCGGTCCTTAAGTAACACTTTAAGTTAATAAACTCCTTATGTTGATAGGTACTTTGATCCCTTCCCTGGCAGGCTTTTTGTCGAATGTGTACTATATTTTGATAATTTTTCTAAATTTCATCCGACAAATTAATTAGTGCTCTCAGAAATAAACGGCTAAGCCGAAGAAGGTCAAAAATAGACGAGGAAACTCACAGTAAACTTTTTTATTAAAAATTGAAAATTTGGTGAGTTAACTCGCCCAAAGTTAAGAATTACAAACTAGATCAAAACGAAATAACTCACTTCAACTAGAGAATAAAATGGATTGATAACTGAACTAATGAGTAGCTTTTGATGTTATCAGTTATAATTATTCATGTTCAACGAGTCAATCAGTACACATTTACAAATATAATATAGTTTTCATTTTTGCAAACTTTGAAATTCCAGACAATTGAAGTGATAGAGCAACGAAAATATTTTGATCAAAAATTTCCAACGTAATATTCCATGACTTCAGTTTTTTAGTACTTTTGTGTAGGTGGACAAATGATCAATTCGCTTTGGCTCTTCGAGTAAATTCTCACGCTCTAATGCATTCATAGATGCTTGTTTTTGACGTCTGCAATAAAATTTGTTTTGTATTTTTAAAGAAATAAAATTGCATATTTAAGTACCAATATTGATCAGGTGCGGGGCTTTTTAAAAATATCCATACATATTAGTGAAGGTAGGTGAGGTCGGGTCCAACAAAGAAGCATCAGACCAGTATTTCGAGTTATGACGGGCTACTTTGCTTCCATTCTTGTTGTATCAACTCCCGCAGTGTCAAAAAAATTTAATTTCATAATGTTCGCCCGTCAGTGGATGTAGTCGGCATCTCGCGTAGCTATGAAATAGCAGTTTGAGTCCTCGTTTTTGAATAATTATTTTCGACCCTTTCCGCCTGCCAATGAAAACATAGGATTCTGTATCGGTCAATTAAAACTTTATTAAGCCGACTGACCTGTTAATAACTGTTTGCTAAACCATGTGGTAACACAGATTACTTAAAATGAATACCCATTGCTTCGTCCGTGTCTGAACTTTGTTCACAACTGGATACTCCTAACAGCCAATATAACAGCCTGATGAATAACTAAATTCCTGTAAATTAATTGCCCTCGGTGCAATGTGAATTCAGACTCTTCCCTATTCAAATTTGACGACATTTAGCAATGATCAAATGAAAACGTCATAACATTCTGCTCCTGAGAGCTTCTAGAAATGGATTTCAAGAACTCGATTGAAAGACTTCGATGCAAGTGCTGGAACAAGAAGCTATTCAGAAAACAAGACTGTAAACCTAGGAAAAGAAAGTCACAATCTGTTTTAAACGTCATCTGGCTTCAAAATATATAATTTTAATGAAGAAAATTGAATTCATAAATGCTTTAGTGTTATTTTTTTTCACGCCTGAAAGCTAATTAAGTTTGTTCCAGGGTTATTTCACCACATCCAATTTGGAAAGCAATGCTATTATAGTAAATTCCCATGCCTCTAGCATGAGGCAAAAGACAAACTTTGCTCGAAAGACATTTTTATTACAAATTATAATTTTAAAGAGGCCTAATGCAACTCAGGACAGCTACGAAAAGTTTTAAAAGTTTACTTTACATTTTTAAAGAAAACAAAATCAATTTCGACCAGTTAAGCGACAAAATAAAATGTTTTATTTAACTGTTCTATTCATATACTCGTAGTTTCTCGTTGACGGTTTGACAAAAGTTTTATCTTGAAGAACAATAAGCCTTGCCGAGTTAATGAACTATCTCTAAGCGTAGCATAATGTATATTTTATTTCAGTTTACAACAAGAGCTGTAGTTTTGCAAATACCACCCTTAAACCACACTAACTGAAAGGAAAAAGATTTTCTTTTTCCTTTAGTTAACAGAGCAGTGCAGTTAAATTTTTCTGACTCTTTAATATTTTGAGGTTTGTTACACCGTTTGCAGAGCAGTTCTCAACCAGAGTTTCTTATTTCTGTAATTTTAAACGAACGGTAAAATAGAAAGCTGCCCAAAATCTCTGAATGATTTGTACTCAAACAACATCAATGTTCAGGCTGAAAGCGTTTGATTTCGTTCAGGAAGATTTTGTAATGCAATTTTCTCGCTGGGCTTAATTAGAATTGTCATCAGACATAAAATGGAAGGCAGCGTTTTTTTCCTGCTCACCAGCCTTGAAATGAGTGCAATAAGGCTGAACTATGAGCCTCTCACAGTAAGTTGCAGCGGGTCCGATCGATTTTCAGAGTACCCTATGACTGCTTTGCGTTGAGTCCAGCACGAGATCCAAAAGAGCTCCGTAATTCAGGGAAAAAAGAAACGAAGCCTTCAATAGCATCTCTTCTCGGTCTAGGAGTACTAACAATAGCATTCGTTACGCTCGCATAACTTTGCAATGTAGCTGAATGACGACGTAACTCTCATAAAAGTTATTAAGAGCGGTGTTTGCATCAAAGAGTTCTATTGTGAGACCGAAATTGCATTCTATTCCACCACTGAACGTGCATCCATTTTCTGACTGATATTTCATCTGTTTTCCATTGCCATGGTGATTGCTTACACCTACGAGAAATTTTTATCATGTTCTTCTGTACGGGAACTTGAAAAAGATTTGAAATATCAGGTTCTTCTTATTGATGCTGAGAGAGTGGATGCTGAGGCAACATTTTTTATCCGCCATTCGGATGAAAGGTGTCGGAATTGATTTCGTCTCCTTTGAAATGAATGTTTTTAGAACATTGTTGTCAATGAATGTCTGCAAATGCTATCATTTCAGATGGAAGTGCGTATTGAAAATGAGAAGCTCACAGTTACCTTGATATATTACGTCGAGATGACTCAAAGAGCTACGTAAGTATCATGTATCGAGCTGTATATTCCTTGTAATTGCCGCCATTAGAGGAACTTCTCTTCCCACCTGCTGTAAGAATTAAGTGAGGATATTTTGTTTTGCTCAAGACCTGCTTGCGTGGCAACAAGGGATCGCTACAATATGGTTCTTAGAAAATGATAGAAAAGAAAAATTATATCGTCGGAGAAAATCCTACTCCTGCAAAAACACTTTCCTTCTATTCCATCTTCAAGCTGGATTCACATCATCTTCTTAGCTCTGGATTCAAATACTAAATTATAATTTTTTTGCGGCAGTTGGTGTGTTGATGATATGAAATCTAACAGCCAGTGCAAATTTCAATTGCCAAGCGTTTGGCATACGCATAGCATTCTAAAGAACACTAGATATACACCAGGTGTAAGGAGAGTGGGTGTTTCTAGAATAAAAGACAAAGTGCCCGAACCTTACATCAATGAGACTGTAAAAATATGTGCTTACTTATTTTACGAGTGATTTTCTTTTTTAATCCTACGTGTAATGCAATTTCATGTAATACCATTTCCGTTTGAAGATACTATTGTCTATTCTCCTTTTTGTTGCGTCTTAATTAAAGCAAAAAATGTGTCTGGTCGTTTTGCCGCACCCAGCACATTCCGTGAGTTACATGCCACATAAAAACACACACACACACACTCTTTGTGCAGACTTTACAACATAGCGTACAAAGGGCACACAGTTTCTGTTCTGACTTTACTACATAACACACATACTACATAACACGCAAACTACATAGCATACATCCTACGTAGCACACACACTACATTGCACACAAATAGCTCACAACCAGCACACACTCGCTTTGTCAAGACTTTCCTACATATTTGAAGTTACTAGTGCATTAGCTTCTAGAATTATTTAACATTTTACTCACTTTCGATTAGCTCCTTCCGAGAAGTGTCGTCCTGGTTATAATGACTAAAAATCAATTCGAATAATTATATCATCAGTCTCAGTTACTGAGTCAGTGATGCGTACTGATATCAGAGAAAACTTTCATTCAAATATGATACAATCAGCAAGAGGTTCCATGCTACTATGTAAAGTTCGAACAATGTAATATGGTCCACTAAGAAGTATAAGAGTTAGCAAATGTGAAAGCTAGTAGGCCTCACGTTTCCATGAAATGAAAGTCCAGCGAAAAAACTCATAACTTTCTTCGTGTGGTGCACTTTTTGAAAATATCTGTACTTCTACGCCGTTGGAAAAATACCTCGCATTCGTATCAACGGCCAAAAAGTAAAAATTCATACATCGAAAAACATTATTAAGCATTACTGAAAAATTCCTTGGAAGCGCGTAATCTGGGTTTCGGAATGACCCACCCGCAAATTTTTCTTCTTTGTGCTTCCAAATTTATAGTTTTACTCCCGAAAAAACTTCGGACAATACGGTGCTTTGCGGGTCAGTCGGTCGGTTCGAAATCTTGAGAATGGCTTTACCGCCGTGCTCAAGAATTTCCGCTTTCCTGACCTATAAAATGAAGTTCTGATCTCCAGCAGAAGGCTTGTTGGAGTAGAGCTCTGTCTCTCCATTTGATCTCATTCGTTTTGCTAACTTTTTGTTGCAAAAGAGGCTTTAATTTTCACAAAAGAAGTCTTAGATTTCTATATTTGAATGAGATTATCATGTAGAATATTTCTAAGCAGAGAACATATTTCCTAGACAAGGTTAATGGACTTGGTAACATTAAAAATGTCAAGAACTCGCCTGCTATGTTCGTTCGCTCGTGTGCGTTTGTTTGGGAGCGTACCAAGAGGTTACCAAAATATGGTGTCTCGTCTTGAACATTTCTGCAACTGATGACACAGAAAGTATAAGTTGATGAACAGTTCTGTCATTAATTCCACCTCCACGATATCATGAGGTTAGGTCGATTCCATCAATTATTAAAGTTAGCATGACTGCTAAGCTTCGTTTATCATATATTTTATTGAGAAACCAGTTATTTATGTTTTCAGAAATTGGACGAAAACTGATATCATCAGCACAACTCTTCAGTCCGTGCCACGATGTTGCTATGAATTCGAAAAAGAAAAAGAAACATCGTGTGGCCTGAAAAAAATCCCGTACAACTCATGTTTCTATAAAGGTCTTTGAACAACAAGACCACAATATCAAAATTTAACGCGAGAAGCACGACGCGCTTCACAATCGAGATTTTTAGCTAATGAAGGGGTTAGAGTCATCCAAATTTGAAAAAATATTCTAAGAAGTGGAGCAATTCTTTCAACGTATGTGATAAAATAAAAAACTAGAGTGGAAATAAGGCTACCAATACCGTTTGAGACCCGATACTGTGTGCGTTGCAGGGTGCATGCAGCCAACACGTACACACAGAGTGTATGCAACCAACATGGACAAGAAGTGTGCGTCCAACCAACATGCACAAGAAGTGTGCATGCAACCAATATACACAAGAAGTGTGCGTGCAGCCAACATGCACAAGAAGTGTGCGTGCAACCAACATGCACAAGAAGTGTGCGTGCAACCAACATGCACAAGAAGTGTGCATGCAACCAATATACATAAGAAGTGTGCGTGCAACCAACATGCACAAGAAGTGTGCGTGCGACCAGCATGCACGCAGTGTGCGTGCAACCAACATGTACGCAGTGTGCGTACAAGCAACATGCACAAGAAGTGTGCGTACGGCCAACATGCACAAGAAGTGTGCGTGCAAGCAACATGCACAGGAAGTGTGCATGCAAGCAACACATGCCCTGGCTTGTGTGCTGTGTTGTAAAGCTGCACATCGAAGACGAGCGAGCGACCAGCGTGAGCGCCACTGGACGATGTTTAATTAAGCTCAACATGTTTCATTAGGCCTGCTCCTATCCAATTAAACACGCTTGTATCTAATTAGCTTACACTATAGTTTACGATGCTGTCCCTTGCTTTATTTAATTGGACTGTTTTCTCTGTCCAACCGCTCTCCAGTATGTTAGAAGTCGAAGTCGAAATGTATTCGTGATAATACTATTCTTAACTTCGCTGGTTTTTAGGTTTGTTCACTTCTATTCGTACGATACCAGGAAAATGTGTTCCACAATGTTTAAGTTCTTGAGGCGCCCTCAAAAGTTTCTATTGCGTAACGGGACTTCAGAAATTTACCCTAAAGGCTATCGAAAATCCGACTTTGAATTATGCATAAAGGGATGACCCAACATCAAAGGACTAATTAAAAAGTACAATTAGGCCGCACTGTGTTTGTAGAAAAATGTTCATAAGATGATTCCACTTTGGGTTAATCCTTTCAGTTAATTTGCTGGTTATGAAAAATTTCTCCATTTTCTCGTACAGTGTATAGAGCTGGGAAGAACTTTGATTCCTTTAAATAAAGGTCTGATTCCTTGGATTTCAGACATGTTCATTGTGCTGGCAGTACAAATTACAAATTAGGAGCATCAAATTAGGAAATTGTTAATAAGGAACCAATTCCTATGTACAGAGACTTGTGCTTGATGTTATTTTCGCATTGTGGTGTGATCCTTAGACCGTAACCCTGCAGCTCATGTCTAGCTTTCCACTTTCATTTTAAGACAGTAAACGCTGAATTAATAAATTTACTAATGAAACATTAATTTTAACATAACTTTACTTAGTTATTTTCAACTCGGTCATTTGAAATAATACACCGAGTTCTTAAGAAAAAATACTCAATACTCGGCAGTTTGTCTTTCGAGCAATTCACGCTAAAACACTCGAAACGTAAGAAATACTCGTTTATATATTTTCATCAAATGTTTTCTCTAATCTCACAGTAAAGAAGTAATGAGTGTCCTGAACACTTCAATGGATGAAGCACGTTGTCTTCATTGATCACAATCATGCTCCAGCATCGTGAAAATCCTTCCGTCAATTACAGTTTTTCCTTGACCTAAAACTCTTGGGAAGAGCAAATGAAATCATTTCAACGGTGGTCCCAGTCTCCCGGAGCTGTTAAACTACATAGGCTGCACGTCTCATTCAAGCCGCAATGTCTTTTCATTACCGCCTCCAGGTCAAGAAAATCTTCCGGTCAGCCGGCAGAAGAAGTCCGGAGAATCTCCCGGTTTACAGGCTGAAGTTTTAACCTTCCAGAGGACAAGTTCCAGCAGGTCTAAGCAGCATAAATAACTCTTTAAGGGCCATGCGGAAGCGGTTTCGACCAGAGGATCCAGTATCGAAATCCTTAATGGGTCGCTACCAAGATCGTCCGAGTCGAAATAAGAGCCATCGATGTCCTGTTCCATCGAACCAAACTCTGATGAAAATTAGGCGAAGGAGTTTCTGAACAACACAAGTTTTTTTCTCATAAAATTCAAGATCGAACCGAAACTATGAGAAAGATACCGAAGTTCAAACTGTATAAAACTGAGAGTGTGCTATTTAGGCTTTGAACCATTAGCGTATTTGACTCCACACCATCTCATTTTCTCGAGGGATGATGTGAAGTCTTGGACTTCAAAATATATTCTGGTGTGAGGGTCAAAAAGCATCGCTGTGTCGAGGACACATTAAGATTCGATGACTCGTAAAAATTTTACACTTTGACAAAACCTCGACCCACACGTAGAATGTTCAGCAACACGCAGCTGTCCTTGTAGATCTGCTGTTCGGCGAAACTTTGAAAATGACGAGACGTAGACCATCCAGTTTTCTGGCTCACCGCGTAGACGAATGAAGCTCTTCTTTCCCGTTGATGCGTCGGTATGGAACCTTGGACGGTTATGGGCCAGCAGTTAACTTTCGACGGCTTCCTAAAGTTGAGGGAATTTTTTCTCACCTCATTTTTATCGTCTCTTGACCTTCATATCCTCCTCTATGACGCATGTGTTTTCTTCAGCTATCAGTGGAATTTTTCTTTCCCAACTATAAAAAATGAAGGAAGCATAGGTTTTGAGGGACGAGTTCATATATATTACAGAAAACGAAAAATATTTTGATCAACGCAACACTAAATTACGCTCCGTTTTTACGAGAGTTTTTAGTTGCACCACACTTCGCTAGGGTCCTTTTTGACTCAGTATATAAACGACATGCTTCATATATGCCATTATTTTCTGTGTGAAAATAATCCCTGAGCAGCTGAATGGAATGTTTTTTACCCAATTTTTCCGCTTCTAGAATTAGATGAGACGGGCTTACTAGAATTTGTTAAAATTTCTGAAAGTTTCGCAACCCCTGAAATGGAGAGCTGTAAACCGCAAGAAAACAGTCAACTCTTTCATGCAGTAAAGTTCTCAGCATTTTCAGACGAGCGTAGAAAGCTTTAAATTTTTAGGAACATTTTCGCCGAGTTGCTGCGCCAAGTTTGAGAAACGCGAAGTGAAGCTCACGAGACAAACTGCTCGAGTGTAAAAAATTCCTTGGCATGCGGTGGGGGAAAAGCGTCAGCTCACGTGAGCGTTCATTGAAAATTAAAAGTTAGAATAATGCTATGTAAAGTGAGCCCTTTGCTTTTATGGATGTGAATAACGCCAATTTCTACGCATCGCGAACCTTCCATAGGCCTCAATCGGAAGCCCTCTCATCGATATTGAACGCATAAATCAAAGCAGCGGAGTTCTCTCCCGGCTCTGCATGCAACTTTCATTTGAGCAAGACACGCACAATAACATGACGCAAGTGCAGACGTTTGCTTGCTATCATAAGATGAGAAGTGTCTGCAGTTGAAGTTCATTGGACTCAACGACGGCCTCTTCGAGGAGGGAAGAATCTCATGCAGTTATAGCTCTCAAGGATGAATATCCATAAAACAAATTGAATTCGTCTGCATGATTGATAGATTCGTCGGGCTCTGTGTCTGTCGGTTGATGGCAAGAATGAAATATGTAAAGATGATGCGGGTACGAAATTAACTGACTCCTTTGTTGCCTGAAAGAAAGAAAATCAAAACTACTTTAAAAGGTGTCTTACAAAAATGTATACCTCATTTCAGAATGTCCATAACTCGTCCAGTTGCCGATTTCAGCTCAATCAGTCTCGTCGAATGAATATCTCAATGAGTCAGTTGCACTCGAAGCACCTTTCTTCTCTTTCTGAAGCTGAACTTTAGGCAAATTATTTATATTCTAAAGCGAGGTGCACATTTTCGCGTGGCACACGGCATGGCAGAGCTCACTGAATGCACACTTGAAGCTCGTCTCTAATTCGCACAAAAAGGATAAATTCGTTCTCATTTTATTTCTGGTGTGTGACACACAAACTTAGTGGATTGAATTATTAATTTTTATTGATCATAATATTCTGTAATGTCGTGAAAATTCTCACCATATCGTGAGCCCCTTCGGGCCTTTCTTTCAGGATCTTTCTAGAAGTACTGCGAACTGCGGGGGAATAATGTTTTGTTACAATATTTATTGGAAATTACTCTTTTAAAAAGAGCAAACTTTATTTTTGATGCTGCTGCAGGCTAAATAAATTATTTGCGACATAAAAAATTTACATTCTTTCCAAACGGAATTAGAGTACGTTGATGGAATTTCCATAGAAATAAAGGCGCGGCAAATTCGTAGTTTCGGCGATAATCAAATATTTAGATTTCCTCATAAAAAACTTTCGCATTTTAGGAGGACTGCACATGTCTTTTCAAACTCCATTGTTCTGTAAGAAATAAGGATCACGCGAGCAGTGAGTGAAATCTAATAAGTTAAAAGAAGTATTCCTCCTGAAACAAAAGCACTCTCTCATTATACACATTATCTTCATCTAAGCAGAAGCTACACTCCCCACTTTGAGACAAAAAGACCCAAGCTCACAATGTTACGTTCTGAAAATCAGAAATCGAGCATGAAATCTGACGACCAAAAATTCAAAATAACACGCTTACAGTACATACATTTAGGCCTTCCCACCGCTGCAGTCTTCGTAACCAACCCCTCTGGGGGGCTTAGTTTTCACTACAAGGGTCCCGATGCCGCAGCTGCGACTCGGTTGCATAGATTGATTGGAGTTGTGTGCCTTCGTCACAGCTTCCTTCATCCTCCAAACTGTGAGAGAAGGAGACCTGCTCCCTGCCACCACGTGCAGCTGCCGTGAAGGTTTCTATGACGACCGGTGCATAGGAGCTGTAATTCGTTCCCTGTGTTTGGAAGTTCCCTCAGATCTGATGCATTGTGCCATATCGTTGAGCATGTGCTGAAGACCTAACGACCTACCGACTGCAGGGAATGATCGTTAATTCGAGAACACAGAGATTTCTAGCAAAACAATACGTATTCTCAGTTTCTGAAAAGACCACTGAAAACAAGTTTCCAGAACTTGTTCTCAACTGTCAACCTGTTTTCAATCGTCTTTTTAGATACTGATGATGAGTATTGCTCTGCTCGAAAGCAGTATTTTTAAAATACATCAAGTTTTCATAGAGAATGTTACTACCCAACTTGGTGCTGCTATTTTAACGCAAGCTACGCTTTCCCAAAAGTAAGCCTACTAGGACGTGTGTATAGTGCGTGTCCATGACCAGCCGAGGCAGTCAGGTACGTGTAAATTTTCGAGTGTACCTGCGCTGGGTTCATTTTAATTTCTCTGTCATTTGAAGTGTGACCTTTAGCACATGCTGTACACCTTGTCATTGTGTAACACAAGTCGGTTGAAAAAGACTCATATTGTTTTTCAGTTTATGCATGTCACAAACTTTTCAGCATTCGCTTGTCGTATTCCCGCTGTATTCCTTTTCCCAAGAGATGTTCTCACGACAAAAAAAAATCGTGAATTGTGTCGTATTAACTGCCAAACAATTAAGGTGTTATCAAAACCTTTAAAAAATTGTTAGGAGGGGAGAAAAATTCGTAAAAAGTGTAGATATATTATAGTACTCAATTTAGTTGGGAATTTATCCGTTCCCTGACGTTGTTCAAATGATTGAAAAGCTTCACACGGTCTGACATTTCCCAACACAAAAATCTTATAGTTCATCATTATGCTCCTATAGAGTTCTTCTGAGGAAAATTAAACGAACAAAATCACTGAATAACCAATTAGCTTCTGAAAGAAAGTCAATTAAATAAAACGTTTCGATATTACCCAAAAAAAAATGTACCAGAAATCGTTTAGGCTCATTCCCTTTCCTGAAGCACTAATAGTAATGATTTATCTCAAAAATGCACAAAGCTTCTTAACGAGACTTCTTGGTCTCGCATTTTAGTCTCCGTGCTCCTGCAATATTTATTGAGCCTAATAGCGAAGACGTCCAAAGACAGCTTGGTTTTTTTCCTGGGATTCTTGGAAAAACTCAACATTTCTGAAGGCTCTGCAGCAGAGATGCCGCTAATGCGCAGCCTGAATGACTTTCCATTGTGGGGAGGTCATTTGCTGCTTTAAAAAATACAACTCTGGCAAAAGAAAGAAATCCTCGCTCTTAAAATCGGGTGACTTTGGGTTAGGATGCGAGAATTGGAAGATGCTTAAGATTTTACAGCTATGTGAAAGTCTTTAACTTGTGTTAGTTCGTTTTTTGCTCTTTGGAGTAATCTTATATGTAAATTCTATGTCAACTACGGGTTTACAGATTATTTGAATTAAGGAGCAAAAGATATCATTATAGAATAAAGATATATATTTGTTGCTTTATTATCTTATTTGCTAACGCCTGGAAAATGTAATGTGCAAAGCTAATACGTACAGTAAAAAAAGACGGATTTCTTAAAAAGCCCTCATTTTACGATAGCCATGATTAACGCTCGTAAGGCAGAAAAAAATTTAAAATACCATGTGGAGTCAGCCAGAGGATTTCGGCGGTTTGTGGCCGTACAGGTACCGCGAACACGGGCACCTCTATACGTCAGTAATTGCTGAAATCAGCAGTTACATGCTGAAATGAGGTTCACCTGTACATGCTGTCATGAGGCTCACCTGTGCATGCTGACTTGAGGTTCACCTGTACATGCTGGCATGAGGTTCACCTGTACATGCTGACATGAGGTTCACCTGCACATGCTGACATGAGTCACTCGAGGTGGACATGAGGGGAGAGGTAGAAGAGCACGGCACATTCGTTCGTTAAAAAATGCGAAATAAGACAAAAAACCAACTCAAGTACTCGCATATTCATTTTCCATATGCATAGATAATGAAGCTCTGTTTTAAGTATTTGCTGCAGGTTAAAAGTACTCTGGTTTATCCGTTAATTTATTTCACGTTTTTAAATCACAGTGTTAACTCACTGAAGCACCTGAAACTTAGATGAAGAGCCTGTAGAAGCTCCAGAACTTTTACGAAGTCGAATTGGATGAGCCTAAAATCGCCTGAGTGAAGATTCCTTTCATTTTTCCCCTGTAAGAGCTGTTCGCACCTCCGTTGCTGTGACAAAGCCTCATAATAAAACTCAAAACTCTTGAACATATTGTGTGATAAGTTTCAGGGAGAAAAATATTTTAGAACAGCATTTTTCTGAAATAAGATATTTCGTCGTCTTGTAGAACGAGCGTTTCAGAAGTGAGCGTTTCTTCGTCTCGTAGTCTTGTAGAAATGAGTGTTTCGCGTCTTGTAATCTTGTAGAAGTGAGCGTTTTGTCATCTTGTAGTCTTGTAGAAGTGAGCGTTTTGCGTCTTGCAGTCTTGTAGAAGTGAACGTTTTGTCATCTTGTAGTTTTGTAGAAGTGAGTGTTTTGTCATCTTGTAGGGGGAATGTTTGAGAAATGAAGCGTTTCGTCGTCTTGTAGTCATGTAGAAGTTAACGCTTAGTCGTTTTGTAGTCTTGTACGGCGAGCGTATCAGAAGTAAAGGCAACACAGGCTTACTAATCATAATTTTAACTCTAGTCAACCAGTACGTTCAACCTAGCTACAAATCGTGGATGAATCCCCTCAACACTTGACGGTTGTCAGATGATCGTTAACATCACGCAATGGATCAACAATAATGAGAAAGACGCATTGCAGTAACGTTCAAGGTCTCATTTCATACTTTTATTTGCAATTTTCTCTAAAATGTCAGATGACATCGCAAGCAGTTTGTGTGTATTCCCGATACGGAGAGTGATGATGGAACTAGGGTGACTAATATTCGTCAGTTTATACCACCATCTACGAGCTAGTATTCCATAACAGTCTTTGATACAAGCGAACAAAATATTTTTGTTATGGCAATAATTCCGAAGCAATATCTCGTGTGCTTCGCTACCCATGCTTTGTAAAAAACATCACTTCCTCAGCAATTTAAACAAACTACCGGGTCCGATTATTGGACACGACCGAAAACGAAAACATCAAAAAACTGTTCGTGCCGGCGGGAAAAATATACTGAGCTTTTTTGCTGCTCTCGTATTAGCTTTCTATTTACGATATCGTAGCATCGCCATACAATTTCCTGCCATGCTGCGGTAATTGCGTTCACGCGCTCACTTTTCGGCTGCAGACTGTAATGAAATCCTTCGCTTGGAAGCTTCGAAAAGGCCTTAAAATTTATCATTTCCTCCTCTCGAGCGTCCAAAAAAACAGACCTCTTGTTTATTCCAAAGCAACTCCATTCAGATAAATCCAATTCTGGTTCCCTACCCCAGCGCTTCTCAAGAGTCTGAACTTTTGGTAGAAAGCTCTTTCGCTTCATTGGAAATGCATTCCCTTCAGGCGGCCCCTTTTCGATCAAAGCAGAAGGCCAAAAACAATGAAGAGAGCGTTGAAAAATAGTGTCGTCAGGTCTTTGAATTCTGAAGATGTTTCTTTCCCAACTTAAAACTTACGCGATGCTGAATAGGAAAAGCCTATATTGCAGTCACGCTCAAACGAATTCTCGTTTTGTTTTAGCACGCGTTGATGAACTTTCGTCGCAGTATGCACTTCATTTTAAAAGTCAGATTGAGTCACTCGAACTTAAGAGTCACTCGAGAATTCTTCTTTATTACGCGGACTAAATGTTTAGACATAAGGTTTGAAATTTTAGATGGACGGCCTTAACTCTGTACACCTGTACTGGACTGATGTGACATGAACTGACGACCATTGGTTGACATTGATATTTTTAGCATTGATCAAATTTTTCTAAAACCCAAACCGCTTTTACGTTACTCAACCATTAACTTCTCTAGTCCTTCTACCATTAACTTCTAGTCCTTCTAGTCTGGACCTTCTCATGCAGCTCTCAGATATTGACTGAGGTCTGTTGTTGTGCTTGGACGAAGTAAATTGATTTTCTAGAAAGTTATAAAGTTCTACAAAATTCCTCTTACGTAATCCACTCTGGAATGTTGAAGAATTATTTATCATCGTTTTAAAACTAATTTTGTGAGTGTTTTGGAAAGTTTTTGAGATGATATCCAAGAGTTTTGCCGTTATTATATCCATGCTTTACTTTTTGTTATTCTTATACTGAAGTAGTATTCAACGTGTAAAACCGCTTGAGATGTTCAAACTTTGATTACTTTGCTGTAGTGTACCTATAGTAAATAAAATTTGAATCAAATGTCGCATATTTATTGCACCCACTTTACGTGCCTGAATTTTCCAGAGTTAAAGAGTCTGCAGAATTGCCCAAAGTACTTGAATGAGAAAATATTCAGTAATGTGACTTTAAATTTGCGTAGGCATCCTAACGCAGCCAATTTGTATTAAGACAGCACTAGAAGTCTCCTCAAGCGAAGATGCCTGAACGTGTTTGTCTCCAACTAACTTAGCCGTTGTCACTAATTGTTGAAACTTCATTTTCGCTCGTAGGATGTGCCACAACATCACCAACCCGGCGCGTTTGATGAAGCCTGGATGAAGAAAGAAAAAACCTTCACTCTCACGCTCAAAATCGACGATGGAAAGTTGTGAATCTAAACGCATGTTTCCGTCAGTCTAATCAGTACGATTGCAGATTATGAGACTAAGTTAGTGATGGACAGGCCGTTGAATAAACAAGCGTTGCATCAAAGTGCCGCCACTCACCAGAAAGCGTGCAATGGACTTGCCTTATCGCCCTGACATTACATGCACAAGCTCATTCTTCATCATCTTCGTAGCGCTTGATAAGCATTCGTTAACCTGTCAGCCGCAGCCCACGACGTTGATACCCTCGACTGCAGCGGGGTCTGAAATCATACTTTCGGTCTTTGGAAATTACATAACAGGTTCATGATTTTCACCTACAAAATTGAATCGTTCTCGGAAATTATAAAAAGATGTTCTCTATCACTGCACATGGAAAAGGTGGTCCTGCACGTTATGTGTTTGGTGTTGTTCTGCTCTACCGATACAAGCGATGTTTGCACTGCTTCTGACGAGCTCAAAAATTCCTTGGAAGTTCTGCTTGAGCGTGCATACTACAACGCTTTTGTCGGGATTTCCCAAATCGATTTCGTAGGTTTCCATTGTTTCTCCACTGAATACCGCCCGAGGGAATAAACTGACACCATGAAGAGATGTGGTGAAAAATTTGCGAGCCAACATGCTTTTATAGAATTGAGTTATCTGTAACAGTTGTCGAGTAACTTAATTCATAGCTCGGTTAACTTTTTCGTGGGACACATTGTATGTGCATTCAACACATTAAATATGCCCCTTAAAAATAAGCACGGAAACACCTCGCACACAATCAGGATGGTTGTCAATTTCTAGAAGTTTCAGTGCGTTTTTCATTTGAACCTTTCACTTTAAGTCATAAAGCCTTGATCGCCTTATTGTTCTATCGTTCCTTTGTTCAATTGTTCCTCTGGTATTTTCTGCTACAAATTTCTTGAAATGGTTCTACCTAAAAATGGTTAATTTTGGTAACGCTCTGTTTGTTCATTTTCTGTTGGCATCATTAAAGTTTTTCAGTTGGGAAAGTCATTGTGTTGACAACACTAAACATAATAATTTTCGTAATAATGATGAATAACATCCATAGAATGACCCTCTGTGACGACGTAGGATTTGAGTAAAAACACAAAAACGGGCAAGTTGACTCGCTCCTGTCGCCGTTCTCTATTCTTTGATATTTTATTCTCACTTTGCTTTCCTTCGCAGCTTTTCAATGTGCCTGCGCACATTTCACCTCTAGTTCCTCCAAAGAATAAAGACGCATGAGCGACTGCAGCTGCAGGCCTTGCCAGTTGGGTACCCGTAAGATAATCAATAATCGAGCCTGCCAAACTGGAGTTGAGAGTCTGACTACCGTTAAAACCACATTAAAATTACCCTATTTTGATGAATTGCAACTTCAACCTATTCATGGAGCGGTGGTTTCCTGGAACCGGTCTAGTGCTATATTCGGGGACGACTGTGCGTAGAGCGGTTGTTTTACTGGAATTGATCTAGCGCACTGATCTGGGGACGACTGTAGAGCGGTTGTTTGCTGGAACCGTTCTTGATCTCGATGTAGGATACGACTGTAGACCTGTTGTTTGCTGGAGCCAATCTCTAGCGCTTTATGTCACTGCCCGTGCGATGTTACGCCTGATCTGACGAAGGCGTGCGTCCAGCTTCGCCACATGTGACGAATTACCCACCAATCAGCTTTACGCCTCTTCAGTCGCTTGAGAAATTGGCCGCCTGTAAACTGAGAAACTTTATCGAAAAGGTGGGGCCGGTACCGCCGGGTCAGTTTGCTCCCAAGAAAGGGCTTAGGTTGTTGTGATGCTCTGTTGATTGTTGTGATGCTCTGTTGATTGTTGCGATGCTCTGTTGGTTGTTGTGATGCTCTGTTGGTTGTTTTGATGCTCTGTTGGTTGTTGTGATGCTTTGTTGGTTGTTGTGATGCTCTGTTGGTTGTTGTGATGCTCTGTTGTTTGTATCGCGCCTTCTGCAATCGGTGATAGGTCGCTCTGCAGCGTCCTTGTCCAGCCGGATTTCAAGGCAGCGTTTCATAGGGTCAGCCATGCGGGCCTGCTGTGTAGTCAGAGTCGTTTGGTGTTGCCGGTGGAATCTTAACACACATTCGTAACTTTGTTTCTTATCTCACACAAAGTGTATTTATTGATGGTTGTTTAAATGAATCTATGAGTCTTGCTTCTGGTGTTCCTCAGGGTAGCCGCTACTCTTCATTGTGTACACCAGTGATACGTTATCTTCGCTACAAAATACCATGATCATCTGAGTGTGCCGATGACTCTACTCGTTTGGTGCTGTTAGCTCTGTTACTCGCCGAGTCACCGTAATACTGTGGCTCAATCAATGAATAAGGATCATCAGATGATCTAGGACGCTTCTTCCTCAGCATCCATCTCTCATCATTGACGATGCTGTGCTATAGGGATCTTACTCTCTGGAGATACTGGGCGTTCTGTTCGATGAAAAACTTACATTTGAAGCTCCAGTCAGGGGCCTTGTTTCTCGTACTTCTAGCAAGGAGCCTCCTGCATGAGGCCAATGAGGTGTTTGGGGCTATTGAGGTCGTCTGCATACGTTTCTTTGTTTTTATTTTGCGTCTGTTGGAGAAGGCTCGCCTGTTTGGCATTTTGCTGCTGCCCGTCACCTAGATCTGTTAGATCGTGCTAACTCGGTCTCTCGTCTGCGTGGTGTATTGGTGAGCCTGTCCCACTGACGAAATGTTGCTGGCCTTTGTAAGTTTTAGGGGGTGTTCATCAGTGCTGGATACAGGTTGCATTCTTCCATTCCTCCACCAAAAATCTTCATGAGAAGCCCGTGGGTTGTGGTTGCAGCCCACCCTTCTGTGTTAGAGCCTGTTCAGTGCCAAACTGTACAGTTTGGCAGTTGTTTTATGCCCCGATTTGTTTCGGCTTGGAATTCATCACTCAGATCTACTCTTGTCCGAGTGGGAGTGCAGGCGTTCAAGTCAGCAGTGAATGATGCTTTGAGTGATGTTTTCAGCAGCGGTCGGGCGTCGTGCGCTTGCCTTGTGCTTCGGTGGGCCAGCCTGTCTCTTGACGCCTGAACGTGGTGCTTTCGATAATAATAATTATTATTATTATAATAATAATAGTAATAATAATATGTGGACTACGACTGAAGATCGGTTGTTTGATGGAGCCGATCTAGCGTTCTGCGAGAGTGACGACTGTAGAGCTCATCAAATCTCCTCCCTCTTCGCATAGGCTCGAACGAGAGGTGAGAGTACAATTTATTATCCAACATACCTGATTCTTGGCACACCACCCTCCCTTTCGTCTTTGATGAATCTTCGATCAGATGTAAGTTTATCTTTGTCGTAACGATGAAATCTTTTCCTCCTTTGTAAAATCGTTTGTGTAACAGATGCTCAACTGATTTTTCTCAGTTCTGCAACAAAAATTGTGCATTAAATTTACTTTTCCTGTGCCGAACTGAAAGGTACAAATGATGGCATAATTAGCATCCAATATTAAAACTCATTGAGCTTAATCCTTAAAATCCGTACCCTTGGAATATTTTTAGCGAGCTTTCATTTTTTTTGTGCCCATTCTTTTTAGACAGCTTACGTTGAAAAGGATATGCTCTCAGTCAACTTGCTTACGAAAAATTTTGGTGCCTTTTCCTCCCCAGTTATCAGCGACTCAATGAAATTAAATTACTGAGCAGAAAAACAGTACATTTTTATACTTCTCTGGAATTAAAATTATCGTACCTTTTATTTGCAAAATGATATCCAATTAACATTCCCTACTTAAAGTTAAGTACCCACGCACCATTTTCGCGATTTCAACAATTTCGAGTTTCCATTTGAAGCATTTCATAGAACTACGCGTCGTCCTGCGAATTCAGCTGCCATTTAGCTGCAATTCTCATAGCAATAGGCAGGAATTCACTTCAATGAGAAGTGAAATGCTCCGAGATTTCTTCGGAAGTGCTGCTTGTTAAAAACTTCTTATTTCAGCAACGATGCTAATACGGTCTCTTCCACGTGCAAGATTTCCAAAGAAAACTACCCAGGATTGACAGCAGCTATACAAAGCACAAAAATATTCATAATTTTCAATTCATGGACTTTTGACACGCGCTTCTCACAGGACGGTTGCCTCGTATGCCACGTTTTTGTCTGCCTCGACTTTTGTTGATAACAATTCTTACCTGTAAAAAAATGCATCTCATGGTGCATTCTGCCATTCAGGTGACAGCTGGACTGATATCATCATATGGTTCTCGTTTTAAATTACTCTGAACTTTACGAAGTGAATAAAAATGCAATAAACTTATTTTTAATGCCCAACGATCTTTTCAACTTAAATGATAGAGTGACACAGAACATTCTGTGAAAATCATGTTCCGCTCTCCAGCTTTTATGAACTTTGAGCGGGCAGGAGCATGAATTTTAAAATTCCATGCAGTGAACGAGATAAAACATATAAGGAGAATGTAATAGAAGATATTTATTAGGAGAGCCGATTTTTTAACCGAAAATTCTGGTGAGAGCACAGGAAAACAATTTTGGAAATTAGCAACGATGTTTACTGAAACAAATACTAAATAAGTACAAAAAGAATTTTAAACAATTTCTTATAGGATTTCATACACTATAATAAGATCAATATTTTTATTCTTAGATAAGAAATTTGATCAAAATACTAGTATTTATGAATATCAATTAATTTGTTTTCTCGTATTTTGACTGCAGGCACTGATACACTGAACCGCAGAATAAGAGTTCATTCTTACCTTTGAAGATGAATAAAAATAATAATCATATAAGCATGCTTTCACAATAATTATCGTGACTACCAAGCTCATTATTGCATATTTTCTTGCTATACCAAATGAATATTTTTTGCTATTCACGGATGGATAGTTAAACAATGGGCTCAAAATCCGTAGAGTTTTGCGGCTAGTCTCCTGGCTGAAAATCTGAGGAACTGACTTGCGAATCTAACAGCAAAAACTGCTGTAATATTGGCAAGACGGTGTAGAAAGGAACATCATTCAACAACGATAAAGAGAGAAACTGCCTTGAAAAACTGCAGCATTCACCAAAAATCAACTAGATTACCATTCACTTAAAAAAGGACTAACATTCACATGAAAATAAAGAAGATTATCATTCATAAGATAACAAAGAAAAAACAAACATTCAATAGAAAGTTGACTAAAAGAACTAGCAAGTAAATCTGGCATCAGCATCAGCTGCAGCATTCACCAGAAGATAGTATGACCCCAAAAGTTCTCGAAGTTCTGAAGCCCTGACAGACAACAGCTTGGGGGAAATGAGCTCAGCGCTCAGAATTTCCATCATTAAACATTCCTAGAGTTCTTTGGTGAACGTTGTCGTGCATCGCAATGTTGCAGCACTACCACGGCAATGTTTACGCTGCAGCTATACTGTACATTGCAGTGTAACCTATTTACATCAGTGTAAACATTGCGTCATAACGCTTCGTGTCCAGTTTTCGTAATTCCGAAGTGTAATTAACTATAAGTATCATAGTTGACTGCACTGAACATAAAGCTGCGTGCTGGAAGGAGGCACATTCAGGAAAGGAGGACGACAGAAACTTAGATATCCAATGTTCCCGTGATCTTATTGGTGTCTTACTAGGAGAGATTGATGTGAATGAAAACAATATTTGACCATGGTTTAGAGTGAGAAATGTTTTTGTGCTTCAAAAAACATCAACCTTCAAATTAAATAGGTTATTCACCACATTTTCTAAGTAAATGATCGACTTAGCATTAGTTCTTTTGTCGTCCTAAATAAAATTTAAAATTACTGTTTGGCATCGCTGTACTGATGCCGTTCTATACAAAGGAAGAGAAATTACCATTCAACTGTCAATTTGAATGGGAAGAAACAAGCACCAGTGACAGAACTCAGCTTCGCCTTACGAGCTCGAGCTAAAAAATTTGATCGAAGGGTATTCCCGCGAGCTTGAAAAACTCTAGAGTTAATCTAATAAATTACAATCAACAAGAAAACACGATCAGTCCAGCTATGAATCTCGTAATTACCCAATCCATCGCAGATTTTAGAAACATTCTGCCGTAAGAAACCTAGTGAATTAAGAGCGATGGTTAAGGGAGTACCATGAAAATTGGAGTTGTCCCTAATTTTCGTTGCAAATTCCCACGGTAAGAAATATTCTTAACATGAGGCCACACGTGCCGTGTTAAGGGCTCATCTTGGACGTGTGTAGAGAGCAGAGGCGACTGACAAATTATTGACTGTAACCTGAAAAGATCAAAGGAACGCTGTCCTCCTGCGGCCGGCAATGCGGAGATCATTACGTGGCTTTCCCAAGCAAAGCAAAAGGCTGTTATGCACAAGCTGCAGGAAGCTCTTCGCCCTTGTAAAAAAAAAATTCGTTCGTTAAAAAGAGTTGATGTTGAGAAAGGAGCTTATCTTGAGGCCGTGAAAAGGTGTTCGTTCTTTAATACTAAAGTGAAAATGGAGCATTTTCGGGAGTAATGGTAAGAATACTTTAATGGTGCGATAAATAGAAAAT
This sequence comes from Orchestia grillus, assembly GCA_014899125.1. NCBI lineage: Eukaryota > Metazoa > Arthropoda > Malacostraca > Amphipoda > Talitridae > Orchestia > Orchestia grillus. The sequence goes on along the minus strand of VOMN01097644.1, from coordinate 7,048 downwards.
AAATAAATGGTAGTGACATAAATCAAGGCGTCAGAGTTGTGGCATAGTTTACAGGTAACTTCGCAAGCTGTTTCTAACCTTCTACAGGCGAGCTGAGCTGTGTGGAAATACACACACTGATCACACTGAGTTTGATCACTGAATGTGATCACTTTTCCGTTAACAGATATTTAAATGTCTATTTAATAGTTTTACCCAGTATATGTTCACATGCATGTCTTTAATATTTTAATAGAAGATATTTTTGTGGAGCAAATTACCACGGGGCTGAACATTTTTTCAGCATTTTTAACACAACTCCGCTTTCAAAAGATCTTTTCCCACAAGCACCACTAAATACGAAGCAACAAATAATATTCTCAAGATTTAAATCATTGAGTTGCTAGTATTATTAACAACTGCAGTATACTTTAATTGTTTATGATACCGCTGACTAATTACTAATGTATTTGTACTCACTTTATTTCCATGACTTCAAGGGGTATAAGCCTGCACGAACTCTGATCGCTTCATCATCGCTCTCATAGAGCGATATGGGGCCAGATTATCAGAACTATTGTGAGTTGTCAGACTTACGTGAAAAACTTACGTTCATCGTACGATGATCGCGAGTTTAGTATATAACGAGAACTTATGCCAAACTGTATTTTTGAAGCACTTTGGGCGATAACCAATCCGAGGGCCGGGATTTGTAAACATTGCAGATGCTAGTCTCGTGATAATGGAAACGGAGCGACAGCGACAGATTTTTACGATGACGAAATTTTGGCTTTAATTATTTTCAGATGTTGGATCAGAGAAATGAGGCTCGTAATTTTATTAAAATTAGATTACATTGCAACTCCTACTAAATAATGGCATTTGACTGCCTCTACAGAATTAGGATATGAAAATTTATTAATTTATGATTTGAATAATTAATGTTATGTGCCTCGGCAAAACAATTCTATTATTTTAACACACTAATCAAATGCCGTTTTTTTCTCGCCATGAAATATGCATAAACCATGAAGTTTTAATGAAAATAACGGAAATCACTATAGCAAGTAAATTGTAGCAATCGCAATTAACACTTCATAATTGTCATATACGTTCAACATAAATTTATGTAAAAAACAAAGATATCACGTGAATATCACTCAGCCAGCAGCTCGAGTACATATGCACTTACGCTCAACGTAACTACGTGAGCTCTGAGGCGTCGCAAAGTTACGTAAAACCTACGTGAAAATCTCGAGCGTAACTTGTTTGATAATAGCACACATCGGAGCTACGTTCTCGTAGCTGGACTTACTCCACCAGCTCATCGCTGCGACGTCGTAAGTAGTTTTGGTAATACGGCTCCTGGTTTTGTCCGGAAGCGCACTCGGTAGGACCTAAAACATGTACCATTGTTCTACAGCTGTACATTTATGGAGAATGACAGTGTATATTCGTGTAAATTTGTGAACATTTATGGAGCGTGAAAAGGTGCGTTTTTGTTTATTTATGGAGAGTGAAAGCTAGGAGGCTTTAATAGAGGGTTTGTGGAGTGTGCGGTTATGAGGAGTACATTTATGGAGAGTAAATGTTAAAAAGCACAAATGCAGAAATCTAATTTCTATACCTTTGAACCACAGCTGTACGTTTATGGAGGAAGTGAAAAGAATAACCTCTTCTTCAGTCATAAAAAAACTGGTCGAGCTGGAAGGGAAACTGCAGCGTATGTTACTAAGCGAATACAAGAGAAAATTGTCTAAAATTTATCACTAAAACTGAATCTCGTTATGCTGATGTGGTTAGAAACTTGTTCATGAAGATTCATGTCAACATTTTGAAGCCCCTCATGCTTGAGATGATTTTCTCTTTCAAGTCCCGTACGTGGAAGCTAGGAAAATAATACAGTTATTCGAGGTCAAAAAAGGGTTGAAAACTCCACGATGAATGCCTGCTCATGCATATAGAGTACCGAGTCATGAAATGCCACTGCGGATCGATACATGTCTTCTTCGAGAGCAATTGAGTTGAAAATTTGATGTTGTTAGATGAGCCCATCCATGTTGAAACCCTGAATATATTTATTGAATTTCACAGAAAAATTAACTGCTGTTGCGGAAATGCAATATGAAAAGCAAAGTAACAGTTATCCTGAGAATATCTGATTCCAAAGAAACAAGTTGCGCCTAACAAAGTGCTGTCAGTGACTTTCACAAGAGGTATTCGACTCTGCTCGAGTGAATTTGTTTTTGTTAACTCACGGAAGAGAAATTACAGAGAGAAGGAGTGAGAGAGAAGGAGTGAGAAACAGAGAGGAGTAGAGGGAACAGGCATTCATGAACTTCGGTTCTTTAGCTTTGACAAATTTACTCAACAACTTCAACTTGGGAGCTTCAAACTTTGACAATCTTACTCCACAACTTCATGATGGGCACTTCAAGCTTCATAACTCTGAGTGCCATAACTCTGTTGACCAGCGGCAAGCTTGTGTTCTGTATGTACAGACGAAGTAGAAACAATGGGATTGGTGTGCATCAGTAGCATCGTATAATAAATAAAGAGCACGAGTGTATGCGGTCTCATTAGGAATATGGGTAGAGTTGTACGTTACATAGAAGAAACGAAAGTGATCGTACAAAATAGGTATTGAGCACTAAGCCTGTTAAGTGTGCAAGAAGAGTTTGTGGGTGTGTTCAGAATTTTTAAATGTGTATTATTATATTCAATATGTAAGATGTAAGTCATGTTTATCAGGTGAAGTGTCTTAAGCACACCTGTGGAAAACGACCCGAGAAATGCGTCGCTTAATCATATCAACCCAACGTCCCTATTTGAGGGTAATTTAAAAAATATAAACACATCATTGTTTGCTTCACATAAAGAACTTCTTGCAAAGCTCCATCATTCACTTCACTCAAGAGAGTCATTGTTTGCCCCCACATCGAACGCAAAGCAACAATCAGAAATGAAAGCAATCATGAGATGCACAAAAGACGGAATTCGCTCGTGTTAAACTCGGGTGTAAAACGCGTGCCCTTACCTTACCTTAAATGTGTTTCCATTCGTTAATTTTCATCAAATACAGTTCTTCAACAAAAAGATTGTCAGGAAACCGGAAATGAAACTTTTCTTTTCGACACACAATGCTTGCAATTCTATAAAAGCCTTTGAAAAGCGGGTGAACGTCTTTCTCTTAGACGATATTGAAAACAATGCATTTGAAATGCGAGTGAACGACTTTCTCTTGGACGATGTTGAAAACAATGCATGAAATTCTTGAGAGCTAATTTACAGATGAGAAAACGTGAAGGACTCTAAACAACGTCCGCTGTGTTTTCGATTTTTTGAACATTTACGACTAAAGTTTAGTTAATAATTCGATGATTTCAATGAGAAAAAAAAGTTAGAGAAGCATCGAGGCACATGGGTGTAACTTAATTTTTGCAGTGCCGATGAGTGTCACTTATTCTCTACCTTGATCGCTTTGTGTCTGTTAAATCAGTATAAGCACGTAAAAGCTGATGTGCGAAGCTAGAGTAGGTACTTCAATCCTCTACTTTGATGAAACTGGCAACTTGACATTCGTCACACTGCAACACACGTTGGCCAAACCCATGCAAGGAGACTTCAACAGCTTTTTCTTGATAGCAAAATTTTAAAACTGGACCTTTCTAGCAACGCAATAATTTTCAAGTCTCGCGGCTAAAACAAAGAAACAAAAGATCACAGCTTTACAAATGCTGGGAATAGAGACAGCGAAAGTTTCGCAAGTTACACAGCGAATGTATAAGGAAAGTAGAGTTTTTCTGCTTCAGGAAGCGTTACAACTCCCAGCCTAATCAACACTCCAAGTGTGGCAAGCGCAAACCACGACGCAAAATAGTCGACAAACAACATTTCTGCTGCTTGATTGCAGGACGATATGTTAAAACTTTGCAAAGGATTTGCTCAAAGAAAGCAAGTCGCATCTCATTCTTAGGGATTGCATAAGGAGCGCTGGAAGCTTTCTTAGAGAAAGCGATCCATTAAGTTTCACTACTGCAGGGTACAGCAGCTCTCACTACCGGCGTGTAAACACTACTGCAGGGTACAGCAGCTCTCACTGCAGGCGTGTAAACACTACTGCAGGGTACAGCAGCTTTCACTGCCGGCGAGTAAGCACTACTACAGGGTACAGCAGCTCTCACTGCCGGCGTGTAAACACTACTGCATATTGGAGTGTTTGGACGCCTTTGAAAAAAATATGCAGGTGCGATAGTTTTTTCTCGACTGGGTGATCGTATTTCTGTGTAGTCGCTCTCCCTTCAAAATAATTTCGCTTTTGGATGTCGACGCAGTGCAATTGTGTTGTCGAAACAGAATAAGAAGCTTGTGTTTTACTTCACTGACGAAAGCTATAAATTCTCATAGCTGAAACGTGAAAGGCTCGTTCTTGATTATTACAATATTTACATAGAAGTATGTACGTCATCCGTTTTAGTTCATTTTCCGTTACTTCATCATAACTACAAGAAGGAAGCTCCTCATACGACCTACGTACAACGCAGGTGATTTAGGCGGCCTACTTCGTACAGTCAGTTTCACTTAATTAGTAATATACGGTACGCGTTACAGACAGTCAGCTGATCTTTATGCCATGCATACAGTTTGTCACATCTTTTTGTCTTTAGGCACATTTCACAAGACCTTTACATATTACTATAGACGTTTCACTTAATCACTCTCTCTTCATTACTGCTACATTTATTCGACTTAGCTAGTATCAATGTATTATAAACTCGTAAACTCGTAATAAACTATCAATTTGGCCTTAAGGTCACAGAAGGAGAGACCTAATGGAGGATTTAACATTATGAAAATATTTCATTCGACAAAACTCGAAAAGTCTTTCAGCACGCCTGCGTCTCAAGAAACAATTCCCAATAACAGAACCGAAGTCTGCATCACAAACCAAACCTCGGAACAAGTATCACAACAATTTATTACTGGACGGTTGGTGATGCCAACAGAAGTGAAGAGCACTGCAAGATACTGTGCATGGGAGCACTGCGGTATGACTCGTGTAACTGAACAACAGAGCTTTCTTATTTTCCTTCATTCATGCGATGTCGAATAGTTAAGGTGAATATCTTCGTTGATAAAAACAACACTCCCGGGAAAATGAATGAAACTCAAACCGAATCGAAAAATATTTTTCAAAAGTCTGTCCAATCCACTCTGCTCTGGCGTGCATTCTCTCGCCCCTCATATGCCCTTCCTGTCCCCTCTTGTGCGAGAGCTCTTCACGGGTCCTTCAGAGTCTCTTTATTTATTCTTTGTTGCTCTTTTTTGTTTTCTATATTCATCCCACTTGTGCTTAGCAATCCCAACACTTGCTCTCATCAATCCTACACTAACCCTCCTCAATCCTACACTTGCTCTCCTAAATCCTACACTAACCCTCCTCAATCCTACACTTGCTCTCATCAATCATACACTAACCCTCCTCAATCCTACACTTGCTCTCCTCAATTATACACTTAGCTTCTCAATCCTTCACCAACCCTTTCCAAACTTACCTTACTATCGACCCCACACGTGTTCTCTTATACTAGTTTCTTCCACTCGACTTTAGAAAATTTTTAATGATAATTTAAGTCCCTGTTTCCAGCCGAAGGTACTGACTGAAATCTGTCTCAAGCTCTTGAAATCTCTGTCTCCTATCCTTTGTACAAATTGAAATATGTGTCTCTTGCACTTGCAATCTTAAAATATCTGCCACCGGCATCGCACTGTACTACCTTGTTTGCGATTTACTGAATAATTTGATTACACAGCGACAAGGCAGGTAATAAAAACACAGCCAGGAGAGTTAATAAATATTGTGAATTTTTAAGCGGTGTGAAAATCATGAGAAGATGTCAATTCATTACAGCCTCTTTGACTGTAGAACTCATTTAATTTCAAAGCTACTTACAACTGAAATCATTTCACCTTTGTCTCGTTGTCTCGCTCTATCTATTTCGTTATATTCAGTGTAAAGTAATCAGTCAAATCGAAGTTATCTACGTATACTCGTATCAGTCCTCTGGCATCCAAAATTAAAAATTACCCCTGAAAACATTCTAAACAAGCACACCATCCTCGACGTACACATACACACATTTTACGTGCGTTTCCTCAGACGAGAAGCAGCTGAGCGTTCCGGCGAGACTTGTCCTCGAGCAAGAAATAATTCCAAATTGAGGCGGCCGCTCGCACGCAGCCTGCTGGTTATTCCAGGAGACTCATTCAGGCGCGGGCGCAGGCGAGATGGATTGCGCAGGCAAATCTGCCACTCGTAATCTGTCTTCAGGCGACAACCTCAGCTGTGCAGCTTTAGAGGCAGGCGCTGCAGGCCAAGCTGCAGCCTTCCTGGCAGTGCTCTGGCCGCAGGCACAGCACTATCGCGATGTTGGTGGTGACGGTCGAGTAATCGTGACCGTAGTGAGTTAGGTTAATTGAGAGATGTTTTGCTTCTTTAAATTCAGTAGTTGTTCGTTCAAAACTCAAAAAACTGGTCTTTGTCGTGGCATTTCAAGATATGTAAGCTTCAAAAAATCGCTCTCGCGGAAAAGCATTGTTGAAGTAAAAATGCGTGAAGCTTTCAAATTCTGAAAAAATATGTTTTTTTTGAGATAAGTACGAGGAACAATACTAGTGTTATGAGTTGGAATGCTAATACAGGGGGATCAAAAAGTCCTTGGACCAAATGAAATACTAATTATGATTAGGGGAATTCATTCAATGAAACAAAAATTGAACAAAACGTCTACTATGGTATCAGAATTTAATTTAATACATCTGGTGTTAATGCGGTCTTGGCTCGCACAGCATCCTCGAGTCATCGCCTGAAGCCTTCAACAGGGGCACGAAGTTTATCTTGAGGTATCTTGAGGTATCTTGAGGTCTCTTGAGGTCTCTTGAGGTATTTTGAGGTATTTTGAGGTATCTTGAGGAATCTTGAGGTCTCTTGAGGTATTTTGAGGTATCTTGAGGTACCTTGAGGTCTCTTGAGGTATCTTGAGGTATCTTGAGGTATCTTGAGTTATCT
>VOMN01097639.1:0-17430 GCA_014899125.1 Orchestia grillus | reverse complement strand
GTACCATATTGAAGTAATGAATGTGTACCATATTCAAGTAATGAATGTGTACCATATTGAAGTGATGAATATGTAGCACATTGAAGTGATGAATGTGTAACAAAATGAAGTGATGAATTTATAACTTATTGAAGCTCATATTTGAGCACAGTTACATGTGGCCTTGATGCATCTTAATCTCCTAAGGAAAATACATTGGCTTTTAGGTAGTTTCGAGTAGCTAGTAAGTTTTGGTACAAAAATTGTGGCATTAAGGCTTGTTGTCTCATACAATGAAAGTTTGCTCAAAAATGGCTTCTTTGGATATTTAAAGTTACCGTATGTGAGTTGCTTTAGAACTTTTTTCGAGTGACATGCATATTCCTATGCTTAATTTATGTAAGAATAGGGTAATTCATAAATATCTTAATTTTGAAGTAATGCTTATTGCATGAGGCTTGTGTGGATATTGTTTCAGAGATTTAAGATAGTGTAACGCTTTTGATCCAGTAATTTAATATTAAATTTTTAGCATTTATAACTCTTACACAAGGCACTTGTGGTACAAATGAGGTACTCACTTGACACAGTCCTGAGTTCCTAGTTTCCATTATGATTTGATGAACGAATGAATGAGTGGATGCTTACTGCAGACACCACCAAGCCACATCCTTCCAAACAAACTTTACTTTCAGGCTGATATGCAAAACTTGGCCTAGGTATTTTAGATACCACCTGGACCACCTAAAGGGTTAATTATTCAAATTTGTAAACTTCATTTTCTCCTACAGGTGACAGGCCTCGTACCTACTCACCTCTTGCTTAGGTACTTCATTGATCAAAATCACTCTTCAATTTCCACTTCACGGAGATGCTGTTTTCTATCACTATTACAACTCCCTTCCAGTGTTTACAGTAGTTAAATTTACATATGTGCGTATTTGTAAACTCTTTGGTATGAGTGCAGTAAGTTGCAGAACCAAATGTTCATTTCAGTTATTTTATGCCTTACTAGCTAGCTATCTTATATTACTGTTTAACTCTTCATGAATGTTTTACCTTTACATCGTTTGATCTTCGATATATTTTCTTGATACCGATATCATTTTCTGCAATGAAGAGTTTAGTGGCGTGCATGGAGGAGAGGGTGTGGCAGCTTCAGCTGGCTGCCGTGCAGTGTCTGCACGAGCTCACACGGCGCCTCCTGGAGCGAGTGCGTGTAGCTCTGCTGCCTCACACCTCTGATGTCCTGCTTATGGTGAGCTTTTTGCGAGTCCCCTGTCTGACACTGGTGGCGGTGCGTGTCCCAGTGGGGCTACAACAACGGGCTGCTTGGTCGAATTAGAGTTGTTTTTAATAAAGTTAGGTCTTCTTGGTCGAATTAGAGTTGTTTTTAGTAGAGTTAGGTCAGGTGTCTCTCATCTGACACTTTAGAGTGATGTGTGTTCTAGTGTTGCTGCATCAACTACATTCTTCGTGGAATTTATGTTTTATGAATTGAGTAAAAAGATCATGGGCATAAGATTATGGATAGCAGTCAAGTCGTGCAAGTACAGATTCAGAAGAGGGGAGGGTAAGTTGCATAGCTGATGGATGATCAAGGAACAATTTTTTATTTCATCGAAAATGATGTGCAACATTTAAACTGGAAAATTAAATATCAATGCTTGAAATTCCAAAATTGCACCAAACTAGGCATCAATAGAGTTCTGACACATACAACCAAAACAATGCAATTCTGAGTGAGAGCTTATTATTCTAAATCATTTCTGTTATAGGGATTTACTTCAAATCAAACCTGCCTGTTTTTAGTAGAGTAAAATATCAAGTGCAGCTAAACCTAGTTCAGGATCAAAATATTTTAGATAACCTGCAAGCTACTTTCAAATTAAGCTCGGTGGAAAATCAGTACCCATAATTTCTAAAGATTTTATGTTGGAATTGATCAGCTTTTTGTATGCACACTCCTTTATGATTCTGTGCTTGTTTGCCAGTAGTAGGAGCAAAATATTTCACTAATGCCTTCAAATTTGGATTTAAAAAATTAATATTTACTTGGGGATACCTCTGCACAAAGCTTGAATGAAGTCTACTTGCAATAGAATTATGTTCAAAACTTCCTCTCATGTGCTGAACTGTACTGTAAGTGAGGAATGCCGCAAGTTCTTTTAAAGCTAACTACAAATTTTTGTGTTGAGATGCTCTAGATGTGTTGTTTGTGCACAGGGACGTAGCCTAGCTTCTGCAGCTCCGAGGCAGGAGGATAAATAAGACTTTTTTCAAGTGAATGGTTCCTGAGTTGATGACTCGTCTGGCATTACGAGGCTGGAAAGCCAAAATAGATCACATGAATTTTGTAGGAATTGTATGTATGCTTCCTATTTTTGGCGTTCACATCCACTCGCTTTTGGTATTAACTCTATCGTGTCTTGCGTTCGCTACTTGAAATGACACAATTATTATGGGTTAGTCTTAAATTCTTGTTTCATTCAAAAATAGGGTGAATACACACACAAGTGCTTAAAATATGAATGACTTTTTACGCAATATTACGTTCATTTGAAGAATATGTTGAACTTGTCTGGGTTAAAAATGATTTAAACATCCCTGTAATGATGTGAAATATGTTTTCTTTCGTGTATTAAAAATATTTTCTAGTATATTTTACTGAAATTGCTTGTAGGCCACCTATGCTCTCCATTTGTTGATATTACTATTGAGCCTTAATATGAATTTAGAAAACTAATAGGATGGGTTATTTACAAATGATCCCTAGATCTTGTAAATAAACAGCATTTCAATGTTGAGAAGTTCAGAGTCTTGAAACTATTTGCATCTGTTATCAAAAGAACAATTAATGCACGTGAATTTAATTCTAAGTTTTACCTAGCGTTGTCATTGAGTGTGAGGACATGAGTGTCAAGTGAAAGCTTCAGCCTAATATGCCAGCTTGTCATCTCCCCTCTGGCAGACAGGGAGTGGGCAGTGCTGGATGCTTCAGAGCCAGCCAGCCGCAGCTCAGGTAAGTCACATTGGCTTTTTCCAACCATCGCCATTGTAGTCCATTGGTTTTCTGCTATTTCTGTCATGTATGCAGCCCGTAATGGATGTTCGAATTTCCAGTGGGGGAAGTTGTTGAACTAGAGCATGATCGCATCTATGAGGAGGGACAATGAACGGGGATTATTATCTACATGCGTTTCTAATACTGGAAAAAGAACCATTTGCAGTGAAATTAAAGTATACAGAATTTCTACATGTACATCATAGTTACACACTTTCTTTCATGAATAAAATATTCTTGTGCTTTTCATTTGTAATTTCTGTAATAGGTCATGATAAAAAAAAATTTCTAACCCATAATATGCATGCCTTTTTTGCCTCTTATACAGGAAGGGTAGTCATGGCAAATCTCCCCCCCCCCTCCTTATACAGGAGGGGGGTAGAGGGAGAGGGGGGCTAGAAGGACAGGGTGCCCAGAGGGGTGTAGTGATGCTATTGGTTAGGGTACCATCTATCGTAATGCTATGCATCACTTCGCTTCATTTCTTTTATTTCAGTTATTATTTAGTTGTCATCATCGCGATTTGTAACACCCAGATTACGTCGGTGCTACAAGTATATATGTTTATTGGTGAACTTGGGGCTGAAAAACAACTAAATCACAATGAAATATTTTTAACTTGACTTGGTAGTCTTCATGTGTTCAATTACACATCTCACTCATCAAGTACAATCATCAATGTATCCAACTGATTAGAGCCATTCAACGGTTTTCATGGACCTAATAAAGGAACATCGATGAGAGTATAATTGATTGTGATATCCTCCAGGTGCTGCACCCATACTTCCCTCTGCCAGCGGATCCCCTCGACACGGACGAGGATGTGAGCAACTCGCTGTCGGTGGTGCAGTTGGCGGTGCTGCTCCTGCAGGGCGCCCTCACCACGCCCCTTGTGCTGGGCAGTGACAGGGTCGCGCTCAGTACAGCCGCCTCCGCCCTCCTGGCATGCCTGCTCAATCTCCTGCGTGCCAGTGTCTGTGTGCCCTCCCTGTGGCGGTGCTTCCTATCCTGCGCCGCTCCTGATGCTCCATCAGGAGGAGGGGTCGATGCGCACACTCAAGACGAACACGAGGAGATGGTCAGAGACCTTGTGTCTACCCTCAAGTATGTGAGTTGCAACCTCTTCTGCTGTGGAAGTGAACACACCTCTTATGGAGTTCGAATATTGGAAAATTGTTGTCGTGCTTCATTATGTAAGACAGTGAGGTTTCTGCTCAGCTGTAGGTCTTAACTGGATTTTTTGCTTTATTTCTCCACAATTAATGTGGATCTCTATGCAAAAAAGAACATCTATGTGTAGAGTTATTTTTGATAGCTATATTAATTGACACTTTATGAAATGTAAATGCGTTGTTCAAAATCATTATATAAAGATTTTACTTTATATCCATCTAAGTAGATGTAATAACTGAAGTGATATAAGGAAATTCGATCTGAAAAATTGATTTATTGACCGCAAAATTCAATCAAGGGTTTGTTCTATCCTCGTAAAATACATAGAGTAAGGTCCTTTTTCGGGCCTTCGGAGCCTGTAGGAGCTGAAAACTACAATACTATTTCTTTGTATTATAGTTCTTCTGATTTGGTTCAGATGTTGAAAATGGTTTTCGTGGTTGAAACGTGTATTTATTACTTTTTAGTACAATAATCATTCAAGTCCATAAATATGATAAACTTGCTAGTGGCTTCCCTTGCTTTTGTGTTCATTTCTCAGAAATGATGAGTTAGGTTCAAACAAGTCACCTAATTAGAAGTGTAGAGGAGAAAACCGTGTGACTCGATTGCACTCGCAACGGGCCAGAGGGAACGGCAGCAGCTGGCTTAGCGAACAGTTTGGTCTCAGTGGCGCTGCTGGGATGTTCTCACCGTGTGGGCACTACTTCACACTTGAAATGAAACGATAAGGTTTTATTTAAAGAAATTGATAAGTATCAGTGGGAACGCAATTTAACTTTTGTTTAAAAGAATATTTTTTATGAGAAATAATAGTACATTCAAATCGGCGTCTCACTTAAAATTATTCTTGTTTTTAATGTAATTTTTCTCTTAAACACTGAAGAAAATTTTGAACTTGCATAAAATGAATGTAGCTTTTCCATTAATAACGCTTCCGTTGTTATGGAACTTTCCTCCACATGTGCAGCACCTAGCCTGCACGTCTCCTCGTTCTTATCGCTTCCGACCCCTCATGAGGTATAGGATAGGCTAGGTAGAGGTAGGTTTGAGGTAGGTAGGTTAGTTAGGTTTGTCTATCTTATGCTATGGGGACTAGCGCCCCCAGGGGAGCACTGCTAGGCTACCTCAGCTTTAGATAGGCCTTCGGGACTTCTATCTTTCGTGCCCACTTTGCTTCTTTCCGTTTTCATTCCTTTTTCGCTATTTCTTATTTGCTTTTTCTTCCTTTTCCTTCTTAACTTGCTGTTTCTATGCGCAGGGGATCTTGTGTGGGAACACACCCTGTGCATAGATTCCCCGTTTTCCTAAGTCCATACTAAATGGTCCTTATTTTTTTGGTGCGAGATAGTCTGAGTTTCTGAAGCGCTGCTTTCACTACTACTGCAACTACAACTATCGTTTCCGATTCTTGAATAAGTGACGTGCAGGAAAATACATTCAAACAAGCTTCGTTGTTCTTCATCCTTTCGAACATTCTAGTTTTTTTTTTTCAAACTGGGGCACTAGAGGGTCGTGCAAATCTTGTCCTGTCGACTGGTTGAGCCTCTCAAGTCTGGAATTCCGTCGTTCAGTAACACCTGTAATCCGGCATTACAATGAGAAAGACATTCTAGCAATTCAAAAAGAATTCAACTAGCTAACCTCTCAGCAACTGGAATGGACATAAATGTCCCGTATTATGAGGATATTGCTGGTTTTTTGTGAAGAAATGCGGTCTTATTGGTGATATTACCGACTTACATAAAGCTGCAAATAGTTTTTTTTACAAACCTAAATGCAGCCTTAGCGTAAATATAATTTAGTTGCTATTAGGTTAGCTATGCAATCTGGACCATTTCTAAAGGCTGTGATGCATACACATCAGCCACCCTAAAAAATACGAGGCATAAACTGGGTCAAGGTCTGGCAAGCATGAGGTCCAGAAGGTGGCAGATTTACATATAAGGTTCAAGCTGTACACGACATCCTGATGTGCTTCTGTCAGCAGAGTCTGGATGGCATGGCGCAGTGTGTGAAGGGCAGCCACGAGCTGCGCTGTAGCAGTCGCAGCCGTGCAGCTGTGCAGCAGCACTGCGGCACCTTCGTGCAGAGCCGTGCTGCCCTCGTGGACTGGCTCCACGCCTTCTCCCAGCCTGCGCTCTGTGCTCAACATGTCAGTGCAGGAATACGCGCCCAAAGCTGCATCTCCTGGCAGCTTTTGAGAAGCATTTAGACATTAGTAAGCTTAGGTGTTATTTGCTTTGGTAGTCATTGGAGAAGAGGAATTTTTTCTCCCTTGGAGTTAGTTCTGAAAATGCAGTGATTTTAGGCCAGTAGGTTTAGTTTGTTTCTCCTTGGGTCATGCTGACTGGGGAATGTTTTTCTGTGCATCTTAGAGCGAAGTTGCGTTTCAGGACATGCAAGGTGTGTATAAAATTTTCAGATAATGAAATTGAAATTCTTTTTTGTTCAAGTTTAGTAAAGTTCTTCTTTTATCCTATGCATCCATTAGTAGGAGTTGCGAGGGTCCTGTAAAGTTTCCTTAGGGGATTACGTATAAAAACAGAATGGAAATCATTGCCTTACTGGTTTGGTAGCTAGTGAGTGTTTTGTCGGAAACCTAAACTTTTGTGTCTTGAAATGTGGAGAGAGTTGGTCCTGGTCAGCAGCCTCAGGAGACATAGTGCAGAGGTGTTCTCAAAGACCTACATAAATTTCACTAAAATACACAACTAATGCGACAGTCTGGTACAGTGTTGGAGTTAGGTAAGTGCAAGTTTCTTTCTCCCTAGCCATAGAGGTCCTGACGTGTCACTCCAACAGGCTCGTGCTGGGAGGCAGGTGTTTCTGTTCCTACTTTACTCTCTTCATTCATCAAAGTGAGACGAATTTCGTGAGTCTAATCGTCTTTCAGTTGAGTGACCCTCCCATCTCTCTGTAAACTAATAGTTTCACCCTGGGGTTGTGACAAGTTAGCAGCAATGCTTCACTCATTTTTGGTGCTGTCAGATTATTAGCAGTTCTGTCTATGTCGTCATGTATGGAGTTGAATTCACTCGCAGGACACATGCCCTGAATTTCGCATGACAAGCTTGGATGATCCTCGCGTTTCATCATTTTTTATTTTTAAAGTTTATGTTTCTGCTTGAGATTTTTATGCAATCTTTAGCATTTCGGCGATTGAATTCCTTAATAAAAACGTATTTGGTTGTGGTGATTTCCCCAATGACAATAAAAATTAAAATGCATCTAAAATTCCAAATTTTCTCGAGTAAAATCATTGATAACGTGGAGCTCGAACTGTCCTGTGCCCTTCCAGCTGGTGACGGAGGCTACAGCAGAAGCGGTGGTCTTGGTGATGGCGGACATCAGCAGCCTGGTGGAGCTCCTACCATCCTCACCACCAGTCGTTAGCTCACCTTTGTCATCCAGCAGCACGTCCTCGCGTTCCATGTCCAGTCTGTCATCCTCCCACAACTCCCCCCTGCCCTCCATCGCTGCCACACCTGCGTCTCTGCGCCGACCTGCTCCCTCCCCGGCTCTGAGGGCATCGCTCTCGTGCTCTCACACTGGCAAGGTTGGGGGCATTATCGTCTGTGGCCTCCGTGTGTGTTTGTGTCTGTGCACTGATGTTTGTCTATGTATGGATTTACTTGACTCTGGATTTCACAATGAGCTACATGCTGGTTATTAATTTTACGCGCTCAGCAGGCAAAGCTTTTCCTTCTCCGTAAATTTTACGTAGGCTTGTAAAAATGTATAGTTTCCTAATTGCTATTTCTTCTCCGTACTAAGTACGTTTACTTTTTCTGTGAACTAATGTGTAAACTCGTTTAAATAAACACTTATTTTGCTGTAAAGTGAAATCTTTATCGTTTTATGAGCTCTTTTACTTATGGTGACCACTGATATTGAGATTTGCCTCCGACAACCGTTGTATTTTTCAATAGCTGTGTTTAGAAATATTTATAGGTAGTGGTGCGTATGAACGTAAAGTTACTGTTGAGAGTATCAGAGCAACGATGTTATTTTATTTTGTATTGTTACTGTTTGCGTGACAATGAAATATAGCTCAACTATGGACACATTGATATCGTTCTCGAGCATCGTAGGTCCGGCACCGTGAATCCCAGCAATGCTTTGCAACAGGTGCACGGTTCTCTTGCAGGGGCCGCCTGAGGACTCGGAGCCTCCAGAGGTCTTGGTGACTCTCTTCGCTGTTCTCTCCCAGATCGATGAGCTCTCGCATGCCCAGGTAATCCTGCGACACTGATCTTGAGTAGAATGTTACTGTCCTTCCTTGGAAGCAGTTTGGACACCTCGGCCCGGGTCACACTAGTGTGCCACCTCACAGGAATATTGGGCTGAAGCATCTTTTCCCATGGGTAGCACTCTGCCCTGGATCATACCAGGGAGTACAAATAGAGAAGTAAGCTCAAAAACGGTGTAACCACGAGCATGTGCAGTACGTATTATCTTTTTCATAATTAAGTTGACCCATTATCTATATATTTTTAATTTTGATAGGTGAGTGTTTGAGTAGTTTACGTGAATTTGAGAAATTTCTGTTCTAATAGTAAATCTATCTCATTTCTATTCATTAATTTTTTCATCATAATTCGTGAATTAGTGAATTTCAAGCAACTTTACTTCCATGATCTGGGGGGGGTATTGGGTCGCTCACACCTGCATGCTAATAGGACCACAGGTGTGATGCCGCTCACTCGGTTGCCAGGCTTGGAGGGGGAGGCTCTGACGTGCTGTGTGCCAGCTTTTGTTGGGACGGATGCTTTCATGATACATCCATGTCCCAGGCCAAACAAGGTACTGGCAGGCTCTGAGAAGCCACTAGTAGGTTATGTTTTCATAGAGCTTTAGTAAAATGAGTTCCGAGAAAGCACTAACTGATACGATTTTAAGAACGCACTTGTAGATTGAGTTCTAAGAAGGCTCTAGCAGATTGGATCTTAGGCAGACTTTAGGAAGTCGTGTATTACAAAGGAACAAGCACTGCAGCAGCTAACGAGGCATTCATGGGCTGGTTGTGAATGTAATGACACATTGCGTGATTAGGTGGGAGTAGAAAATGTGAGGTTTGGAAGGCTAGAGTAGTTGTGAAGGAAGTGCTATCGTGTGTGCTAGAATGGAGCTAATGCTTTCACCCGTTGGCCCTTGAAAGGCGTTCATGAGGTATTTGGCGTACACTAACTAAGGTGCACACTATGATTGAATCGATTTTACAGAATAGAATGGAATAGAAAATAGCAATAGGAACGTGTGGAGCGGTCCATTCTTGGTTTCTACCAAAGTCTTATGATATGTGCTAGAAAGCATAAGTTATCCAAGCCTGACAGCCGTATGGTTTGTAGATGGAGCCTAGGAACAAACACGAGTGAACCATGAGACACGATATGGCGATGCAGCTAACCTCCCCCGCGTAGTAGCTCTCCTAATCCGCTGATCAGTTATCTGCTTGGTCCAATAGGCGTATTGTTCTTCTCCTAGGTTATTTTTGTTTGTAATACCATTATTTCCTACTACAATAGAAGTCCCAAGAAATCAGCTGAATGAATCAAACAATACAACAGTAGGAAAAAACTCTGAAAAAACTGATGTGGGCCTATGGAACCCACTCGGTAGACGGATGGTCGACGCAAATATTACTGAGGAAATGGGAGCACAACGCTACAAACTCCGTCACGGCTCAGCGTGCAACACGAGTTCCCAGTCTAACGTTTTCGCCCCTCCATACATGAGTTGCCAAGAACATATATGACCGTAGATGCTGTTGTGAAGATTATAAATTGCATTGCTGCTTCCACGTACGCCAATACGCCTGATGTTGCAGGTGAGCTCAATGGTGAGTGTGAGCTGCAGCCTGCACAGCTGCGTGTCCTTCATGCGCTGCAGCAGCCAGCACCTCACCGCCTTCCTGGACCTCGCGCTGGCCTCCGTGCCTTCCATGCTGCTCCACTCGAGTCAGGTGGGACACGCGCAGGGCGTGTGAAGCAGGAGGCTGCTTGGTTACAATGTTTTAGTGGGGCAAATTGTTTTGAAAACATTAATTACTGTGTGTAATAATACACTGTTGGTTGGTTTCCTGCGTGGTTGGTAGGTTGGTTGGTTTCTTGCTTGGTTAATAGGTTGGTTGGTTTCTTGCTTGGTTAATAGGTTGGTTGGTTTCTTACTTGGTTAATAGGTTGGTTGGTTTCTTGCTTGGTTAATAGGTTGGTTGGTCTTTCCGTCGTCCTTGTCAGTATTTTATAGGAGAATTTTACTTGAGTGTAATTTCATTCTATGTATGTTTGTATTAAAGTGTGGCTGAAGGAATTACATAGGGCTAAATTGACGATCGTGTTATCTAATCTGATGAGGGACAGTGTCGTAAATAGGATCATGAATATCGTATCGGGAATGAGTGTGATCTAATAGAAGTTAAATGTTTTATTCTATAGAACATGTACGACAGCATTTTAGTCAACATAGTTTAGTTATGAATAGTTGATTCCAAAGAAAACTAAGAGAAACATTTGTGACACATTACATTCATCATTTGGTGATTACCATTCTTTTCAAGAATAACTATAGCAAGTCCCGTTACTTTCGACGGGTCGCGTGTGCCCGTTGCGGTCGTAACAGAGAGCTGCTGCGGTGCCACAGCACTCGAGGATTTTCTGGGGTGTTGCTGCCAGTCCCCGCTGCATCGATTGTGCTGACGTTTTATTAACCCATTGATACATTAGGTCTACTCCTCGTTAGGTTTGGCTAATTTTTTCAAGGTCTAGCTGTCAGAAATGAAATTCGAAGAAAAATTGCTGTCTAATTCTTGAAATGAGTGCTATTCCGTCAATAGGACGATTAGCAGTTATGAAATGTTGAATATCTGAACTGAAAAATACATTAGTTTCATTTCATTTTTGTAATTCAGTTATAAGTCCTTCAATTACAAAAATATAGAAGCAGTATATAACGACAGAATCTATCAACATGACCTTCTGTTTTTATTGTACTTATTCTTTATTATGACCTATTTTCCTGAAAATTAAACGTCATGCATCAATGCGTTAATTTGCGCCATGTTTTGATCAACTTCCATGGATTTCTGTTCCATTCTTCATGAACTCCAGCGGCAGTGGTTCATGTGCCCGTGATCTCTCACTCGGTTGTCTTCGATGCAGATCTTGGGACGTTATTGCAGGATTTTGTGCTACCTAATTTTTCATTTATTCAACCGTGACCTTTTCATGGGGGTAAGCCCATCTTTTTTTATTTCATTAAATATCGAGATATTGGTGTAATTTTCAGCTGTGCGCCAAGAAGCTAGTGGAAGGCATATGCAAGCAATACCTGCCGGCCTCAGCGGCGCACCAGACCATCATGCGGGGCGTGCTGCTCTTCCTGCTCTCCCAGCACAGCCTGCCCAAAATAATGCACGCTGTGTAAGTGCTCTGATGGCGTAGCTCTCGCCCTACAACGGTCGTGGGCCTCAGCAACTCAGATGATGAGCAACGCCTGCATTCCGTTTTCGCTCGATAGATATCCTTACTGTTTTTATGGTATGCCTTCAGGTATTTTTAGAGCAGTTCATTTCAATCACGGCTAAAATATGATAAAATCTATATCAAAATAAGTTAAATGAAATACACTTTCATAACAGAGGAAGGGGTGCAGGCTCAGTTGCAGTAAAGCTGGAGAGGGGTAAAAGGCAGAGAATTAAAACTTTGTCAAATTGAAGTGAACTGCAGTTTCTGTTTGACGGATGCATCACTCTGTGGGTGTGAGAAATGTACTTCATTTCAAAATGTGTGAAATTTTAAACTGATTGGGTCCAAATTGTGTTGCAGCCCTATACGTACGTATGTATATTTGTTGAGTATTGACCTTGGACTTGCGAGCAAGTGTTGCAGCGAAGCACACGTGTTCTTTTATTTAAGATCGCCACAGATGGCTGCTGTGGTTAAATTTGGAAATAGTAAATAATCCCACAATATAATAATAGCCCAGTGTTGCTTGTTTGCATGGTCCATCCATCTCTCTGTGACGATCTTAAGGATTTAGATAGAAGATATTTCCCGGGTTTGTGTTCCTAATCAGCGAGGCTATCAGAGAAGGCAGTCCGTGTCAGGGATACTGCCAATGACATTATTTCATGTCAGAGTTACCGTATATGAAAGGGCATCTTAAGAAATCAGCATCATTTGTCCCCGCATTTTCGGCGAGGTGCGTCTACTTGTAATAATAATAATAATAATAATAATAATGTATCCCTCATTGCAGGTTGTCGAGCGTGCACTCAGTGGTGCTGTCGTGTGTGGGTGCCACAGCCGCCGCGCAAGGCCGCCAGCTGCAGCCAGGCCGCTGCTGCCCCCTGCTGCACCCGCAGCTGCTCAGGGCGTTGCTGGCTGCCGCAGCTCCGGGACCCGACCGAGAGGTATCAAATAATGATTATAATAATACACCTTTTCACCTTTATTTCACACAAAAATGAAGCATTGAACTCTATATAGTTAGCGTTGAATATTACACTAACACAATATCACATACATGACGTTCAAAGCGTATGTTTGGCCTGCGAGTTCACGTAAAATTTCTAAGGAACAAGTTGAGCCTCCCTAAACTGGCAGCTTGTCGACCTGAGGCTCGCCAGGTTACGGAATATTCCATGCCTCAGTTAGCCCTTAAATGAGGACCGTGAAGTCACCCTGCATGGTCTGAGCTCCGTCCAAGCGGCCGCCCGTGAAGGTTCAATTATCCTGGCGGATTGAAATTTCGATGGATTGCCGATGTGGCCGAATGATAAATTTTCAGTTTTGGCATGTTTAACCAATGAAAACTTCATTTGAAAAGCGCAAGTTAACTTACAAAGCCTGTACATACGCTCGTACGTATGTGTAACCTTTCTGATGAGCTGCAGCGTCTCTTGAGAGGTTAGTGTCCATGCTGACATCTGAGGCGTCCCTTGCTTCCAAAATAAGACGGTCTAATGCTGAGCGATGGTGGGCTAATGCGTAAAGTGATAGAATACGTTAAGGCGATAAATGTGTTCGGAAATTTGTTAACTTCATCAGTCAGACGAGCTATTCTTGTGGAAAGTAACTGGAAACAGAAACCAATGCACCTGAAGAAATCACTGTAATGAGTGCCAAGTGATATGAAGAAAGATCCTTGGCAGAAGTGCCACAGCCACATCTAACCAGTCCCCGACCGAAGCTGCCATTAATTAAATGAGTTTACTATTATTCCGAGATGGCAGGACTTCTTGCTAAAATGGAAGGAACGTTCTCATTTAGCAGGTTTTTTCGATTGAACACTTATTCTATTTCTCATTGTACCAGAGGGGGATGAGAAGGAAGAGGGGGACATTAGGTTCATTTTGTTTTTTTCTAAGTCACATCCCCTGCGAGAAATTTTCTTCATGATAAACGGTATATGTCCATTTTTCTCCAATCTTGTAATTGATCTTTTTGTAATGATGGAAAATTTGGAGGATGTTGATTGGCGCGTACACCTTCAGAGACTGTACACTGACTGCATGCAGTCACAACACATTACCGTGCAGTGGCTGCATGCAGTCACTACGCATTACCGTGCAGTGGCTGTGTGCAGTCACAACACATTACCGTGCAGTGGCTGAGTGCAGTCGCAACACATTACCGTGCAGTGGCTACATGCAGTCACAACACATTACCGTGCAGTGGCTACATGCAGTCACAACACCATACTACCGTGCAGTGGGCAGGCACAGCACGGTCCGTGCTGCAGGCGCTGCTGTGCAGTGAGCACACTGTGGGGGAGGCCCTCTGGAAGAGCCTGTGTGCCAGCGTGGCGGTGGTGTGGCCGCTGGCCTGTACGCTAGTGGGCCAGCTGGGGACGCCCCTGCTGAACATGCGCCGCGCCTTCTGCGCCTCCTGCAGCAGCGACATGCAGCTCCTCAGCCGCCAGCTCCTGGTGCGCTGCTCCTAAATACTGGGGGGGGGTCTATGTATAATGGTGTATTAGGGTCAAGAGGTTAATGTAATGAGTAATGGGGTAGAATATTATGCGATGAGTGTTTTATAATATGATGGTAAATGGTAGGTGTGTATTGCAACGGTGAATGTTATATACTGTAATATAATGGTTAATGATGTATAATCTAATGATGATTGGTTTATAATGTAATGTTAAGGTACGCGGCGTTGACTGTAAAATGTAATATTTAATAATATGTAGGATACGTTTCCTGTGTTTCATGAAATGCGAGGGTAAATGGCATGTAATACCTTATTTAGTTGGTAAATTGTTCCGTTCATAGCTGTATGTTGTTCTGACCGATTGATATTCTATATCAGTGGAAATTTTGAGAGCTTGTATGTGGTCGTAGAGTTGCGTTGACCTCTTCACCCGTGTGTCAGCGGTGGCCAACCATCCACTCCATGTTGTCGTACGCTGGCCAAAGCTCATTCGGATATTGAACAATACCTTGAACAGTTTCGTATGTTGTCTGATCACAGCAAGGAGTTTTTCCAGTTGCTGCACACTGAGCTACAAGTGACTGGGTTTGTGCCATCATATTCTTGCTTCTTCACTAACATTGTTCGTGTAAATCTTCTTTTTCTCGCGCTGGTCTAGTGGACACCTCGAGTTTTTTCAGATGTGTTTGCTATTTGTCATATTCAACTCAGCTGATTCCTCTTGACTTCAATTGAAGTAGGAAATACCGGGGGTTAGTATACGTGAAAATTGATTTCCTACTGTTTGTATTATTTCACCGCGCTAACTTTTCATTGCTTCTAATGTAGTACGAAATAGTCTTAGTGGAATAAAAATTAATTGCAAGAAAACTTAACGTTCTATTGGACCCAGCCGCTCTTTAGTGATTTTCAGTTTCTCTCGTAGACCAATCACTAAATGCAGGCGTGAAATGCCGTGTGTGTCTCGTAATTTATAATGAAGGTTTTGTTTCACAGCATGGTCAGGAAGTATGCGCATTTACATTACCGTCATTGCTTTCACAGGTGTTCCTATGCGATGTCCAGAACCTGTTTCACACGGAGGAGCAGACACGGAGAACCTCACATGCCCGGGTGGTGGAACGCCTGCTGGAGGCCGCCCCTCGGTTGCGGTGCCCACCTTTTCAGTCCCCTAGAGGCCCTCTCTACGATCTGCTTCTCGTGCCGCCCACGCAGCTTGTTCCAGACTATCATCATATTCAAATACAGGTGAACATTGGTCAGTGTATGCTGAACTAATGCTGAAGTGGAAAGTAATGCGTGTCTTCATATGGTTTCAATATTTCAATTTACACTCCCAAATTCTACTCTTTAATGCCATGCTTTGCACCATATGGGTCCGCAATTATGTCGCTAGAGCATGATGGGAAGAGGATGTGTTCCCTAGAGCTCGGCCACAATAGCAACAACTTTCACGTCAGGTGTACACTGTGTTGCTGCGGACTGGCGTTCGAATGGACAACTTCTCTATCATGATATGTTTCCGTGAACTCGGAGATTTAAGCACATTGATGGTTGCCCTCGCATGTGAGGCCTATTCCGTCTGTTTTTCTTTCCCTCACTTCTAACTTTGAAGACCTCGCATGCGGTATTTTTTCAAAGACGGCTCTGCGGAGCTGCCTTCGAATTACAACTGCGTTGTCATCGAGAATTGGGTGGCATTTTTATCGTGATGTAAGAGCTTTTATTTTTTTATTTTTTTCGAATGGAATATCATGGTTTAGATGTATTTTTTTATTATGTGTGTAGAATTTTTTATCTTCCATTGAATTCTAATTTTTATACTGCAACGATAGTTCAGTCCAAGCGCTTCCATTACGGGCCCCAAAGCTCAATCTAACTGAATGATCTCGTCAAGAATCTTGTACTACTTCGCCTAGTGGTTTGGAGGTCGCTCACTCTTCCTCACGAGGCTGTGTAGCGATAGTCTATGTGACAAGTTGAGCATCGGATGACCCTCACTTTATAATGATATTTTTGGATTTTTTAGTCGAGTACCCTTATTTTAGTGAAGTAAATTGGGAACCTGTTCTACCTGGGACCCTATGTACCTCGGACCTTGCGTAAATCTGCCTCTACTTGCAGATTTCAGAAATATCACCATCACTGAACTGAATGTCATAGTTTCCTGAAAAACAGGCTGAGGCTAAAATCAACACTAGGCTTGAGGTACTGAGGGTCCTAGGTACAACAAGTTGCCATATATAAGGTAATTGTAGTTATATACATACTTATCATGGCTATATTTGTCTACCGACTAGACTACTTTGTAGAATTCTTTTGTGTTGAGAAAATGTATCCCCATGCAGCCTCAGCAAGTAATCAGACTGAGCGAGCTGTTGAATCTACACACATCGCGTCCCTGCTCTCGCGACGGAGCCTCGCCGCCAACTAACAGGCCGGAGAGCAGTGCACCGCATTCCGAGCAGGACCGCAACATGAAAAGCGCGTTGTGGCGGCAGTTGTCGTACCTCAGCCAGCACCCTGACCACTGCACGGTGTTGCTAAGTGTTGCACCGCTGTATTCCTTTGCCTCCGCCCTGGAACACATGATGGTGAGACTCGTATTCACCATTGTCCAATTTGTTGAATTTTTTATGCCACTGTAGTGGGACTATAGCTTTGCCATTTAATATTTTTGCTGTAGGACACTAAATCATATTAGAGATGATATAGCGAAGGACGGCTGCACCGAGTCTTGCGTTAGAAGGCCTTCTGTATGGACTTGTTTTCCTCATAATACCGACTCCAAACTTCACGTGTTCAAGTTGTCAATTTTCTGTCTATGTGTATATTCTGATTTGTATATTTCTTTCTGATAGGAGTGAAAGATATTTTTGACCGGAAGACGTTTGTGTTGATGTTTATGATAACAGTTTATTATGTCTAGTAGACGGGAGCTGAAAAGAAATGAGCGAATGCGTCTTAAATTTAAAATATATATTTCAAAAGTAGGCTCAGCACTCGAGCGTTTTACGTTTCGAAATTTTTTTTATGGATGATTGACCCTGAGATCTGCTCCTAGTGGCAGATCTCGAGATTAACAGTAATGGTTTCCTGAAAAAACCCTGCAGAGTGAGCTAAAGTGAACCCTAGGTACGAGATACTTAGGGTCCATGGTACAACGGGTTCGCCTAAACGTCGACTCTGTCAGTATGACGCCCCTAAGAACCTACGGTACCAGGTGCCGCTTTGTGATGTTACCGACGAATTATTCGTAACATCTTTTTTAATTGTCGG
>VOMN01097636.1:0-49223 GCA_014899125.1 Orchestia grillus | reverse complement strand
GGTATCCGTCTCATGTCTGGGTATCCGTCTCATGTCTGGGCATCCGTCTCATGTCTGGGCATCTGCCTCATGTCTGGGCATTTGTCTATGTTTATGTATTTGTCTACGTGTGTACATCTGTCTACGGCTGTGGATCTGTCTATGTCTGTGCATCTGTCTATATCTTCATCTGTCTATATCTTCATCTTTCTGTATGCTAGTGCATCTGTCTATGTCTCTGCATCTATGTGTTTGCTTCTGTCTATGTCTGTTCATCTGTGTATATGCGTGCGCATCTGTTATGTCTATGCATATGTCTATGTCTGTCCATCTGTCTATGCGCGTGCTTCTGTCTATGTCTGAGCCCAAGTTTATGACTTTACTTCTGTAGGGACTGTTCCTCTCTCATTAGTTGTGTCATAGTGTATGGGTAGGTACCTGTTGTAAACTCCTTGTTAATGTATCTGCGTGAGTTTTTTCTCCGTCTATTATTCAGTCACTGTCTCTAGCGATATTTTTAGCGTTTTTTGCGTCCATGTCTAACAGCGTTAATGTCTAATTCTTCCATGCTTTCCTCCATGCCTATCTGGGTCTATTTTCCTCCATGCCTATCTGGGTCTATTTTCCTCCATGCCTATCTGGGTCTATTTTCCTCCATGTCTATTTGTGTGTCTATGTCTGCGAGCTTCTCTCTGGGTGGATTTGCCTGAATCCTTACAGTTGTCAACGCTGCTGTGTTCATTTCTACGTGTTCAATCCAATGTCCATTTTATATCGTAGTGATCAGTATTCATACATGTATGTATTCATATGTGTTTTGCCCTTCCCTATCTGCATGACACTGGCATGCGCCGCGCTCCGACGCCCTTCACTGCATGGTAATTTGAAATTGCGACAGGCGTTAGGTGAGCCAATTTCAGCTTGCCTCAACATTCACTGATCAGGTGGACCCAGCCAACTGATCACCTGATCAAGGCAACTGATCTGGGGAATTATGGGAAGATCAAGGCAACTGACCAGGGTGACCCTAAAAACTGATCACCTCTTTTGGACAACTGATCAGGATAACCCTAAAAACTGATCACCTGTTTTGGATAACTGATCAGGGTTACCCAACCAACTGATTACCTGATCAAGGCAACTGATCACGTGATCAAGGCAATTGATCACGTGATCAAGGTAACTGATCACCTGATCAAGGCAATTGATCAGAGTGGCCCAGGAAATTGATCGGGGGAACCCAGAAACCTGGTCAGTGTGACCCAGATGACACAATCAGCTTTGAGATGTAGATCGGGATGTGAAAAAGATCTTCATATTAGAATACAAAATTGTTCATCATATAAAAACTCGCGCTCCTTTCCCTAGGGTGCTTTAGAAAATGTTCAAATTTTACGAAGATTCATTTTTAGAGCTAATTGCTTTGAATCTAGGAACTGAACAAAGTAGGTCTCTCAGTAAAAGACCAAGAGAATTACGATGCATTTCGATAAGAAATTGATTTCGTGGGAACATGCACTTCGTCTAAATTTGTGGTCGGCCATTCATTTGACACAGAGCTCCTCTCAGCCGGACGCTCTTTACACCGAATTGTCCATTCATGTACTGCGCCGTAATCTTAATCTGCCATTACCTTAACGTTCACGCATCGTTGGGAAGGCACACCGAGGTCACTTTATCTTTATGGTTGCCTTGACCGCCATTTGTTGTCCCTGGCACATAAAGTTAAGCAGGTCTTCCTGCAGCTGCGACCTGAGTTTCGTCGTGTCTTCTACTCTCCCTCGAGGCTAGTGTGAGAGAGAATATAGGCTCATTCCGTGCCTAACTTTACGTACTTCCGGAATACGTAGGAACGGGCTCATAACTAAAGCTATTTTATACGTGTACCAGTCGATCACACGGGTGAGCTGTATTCCTTCTTTATCTACAATTGTTCTTCCAAAGGCAGGAGACTATGATTCGTTGTCTTCAATCGCGAAAGGTGTGGAGTCAGATTTGTTCCATTTTTGCGCTTCATAACAAACTAATAGAAGCTCAGATGCGAACACCTTTACTACCATCTACATACCTCTCCGCTGTTCGGTAGACGCTACCTCCACTGTTGTGCTGAGCTGGCAAGCTATGCAGACCTTCGTAAAATGTTATGGATTATCTGCCTCAATAGAAGTACTGCTCACTCACCACCACTCGCGTTAACCTAAACACACGCCAGCATTGTGTCTCGAGTGGCTCTTAAAACGCGACGCTTTCGTCACCACTCGCGTCCGTTACCAAGCAAATGCAGGTTTGACATCTGAGAATCTGGCAATCGTAGCACCCAAAGAGCACCCGATTTTAGAGAAAAGCATGATATTTGATGGCTGAGCGCTTTGTGCTTATTTTGCAGAAATGATTACGTGTGGAGTGTTGTGAAAACGCTTTCCAAACTTCATGCCTGAAAAATCATAGAACTGGATTATCTATTGCCGGATTTTTCAATATCAAACTGCACCAGTACCCTTACTTTACCCATCCCTCCTCTACGTGCTATGACTCACGTCAACCTCAATACCGGGTGCGTGCAGGTACAGGTACCGAAGCGATTGGGGTTCGTGTGGGGTTGTGTGGAGAGCGAGTCCCTCGTACGCCACCACGTGGCTCCTGCTGGTGGTGTTGCTGCCGCTCGCCCTCCTCACCGCCTGCTACGTCAGACTCCTGAGGGTTGGTGCCATCATACTGATGTTAAGATAGTCCTCGATGTACAGTGGGATCCAAAAAAATGTATTCCCTGGCGTACTTCAATAACTTTGAAACAAAAAGATTTCCACTCATTTATCTCATGCGGAAATGTAGCCTAACACTTAATTTTTTTCATCTCCTAAATTAACCGTGGATAGGTGGCGCTTGTCAAATTTGCCCGCGCGCGTGGGCTTTTTGTTTCGAAATTTTTGAATTACAAACTGTGAGTGCATTTTTTTGAGCCCTCTGTATGTTTGTCGAACGTGTTTTATGCACGATTTAATTTATGATCAAAATTTATAGTTCCGGATATTAGAAATATTTGCGCTTGAGTTATGAGTGGATTATAGAGTCCATTTAATGAGTGAGCGAAGAGCATAGTTTTCGTATAACAGGATCTAAAAATTTTAAACGCCAATCACATCGTGTTCGAAACAAGTACGACAAATTTTTAGATGATTCTGCATATACAAATACTATTCTTATTTAGCAATTGTTGTTCAATGGCAAAGTGCTTTATAAGGAAATTATTTCTCGATTTTTAGAGTTATGTAACATGTTTTTCAGCTCAGCAGAACGCCATAATTCCCTAAAGCAAATGTTAGTTACAAGTCAATCAGAAATGAGATGCGATTTGAGAGCTAAGAAATTAGGCGTGTTGCGCAGTGATTCGTATCTATTTGATATCTATTGGTTGAAAATAATTTCTTTTGCACTCGAGTTTTCGTGAATTGCTATCTATTATTCGAGAATAACTATCGTGCACTAGAGCTTTCGTGAATTGCTAGCTTTCCAATTTTGCTAGCTATTCTGTGCTAAACTTGCCCGCATTTGCTCAATTCACTCTATAAAAGGCGTCTAGGTAAACAGAAATTATTCGCACTAAATACGTATCTTCAGTATTGTTACTGGTTCGCGAAGAACGGGGAATACGGGAAATTTTTTGATGACAAATGGTATACCCGAAGACTCCACCTATAGTTTTATGAGGTTCTTTCTTAAAAATATCAAAATTCTTTGCTACGCCACTCCCTCCCAATTGATCCTCGCATTTTACGTCACGCTTGGCATACTTTACTCGTCGTTGGTCTAAGATCCAATGAACTCAGGTGGTGCCGCCGTATACACTAGTGGCCGACGAGGGATTAAAATTTAGTGTTGCGGAGTGCTAGTTTTCCTGCGTCTTCTCTCTTGACTTAACCTACTTAGCGTCCAAATTTATTAGGCTATGAAGGTAAGGTGCTGAGGATATAGGCTAATGTCAGTGCACCAAATTGGCGTAAAGGCGCGTGCAGTGAGATGTGACTGCGTTTCCAATCTTCTCCAGCTTGGCGAAGTGTACGCTTGTGTGACCTTTGCCGTGTCAAACTTGCAATTTTCACGCTCAAGTAAATGTTAAGCAACTCAAGTACTTGTACAGGCTTCAGGAAGGTGTTTGTGGTTTTGGATGCAGGTAAAAATCATCTGTACTCCCTTTTCGTTGGAGGCAGTTTTTATTGTCTGCTCGTAAAAACTTTGCCTAAAATCTCTCCCGTCGTTCGTCGAGTGGTGAGTTGATTAAGAAGATACGCGAACCGATGTGTTGCTTTTTTTATTGGTGCTCTGCTGGCATGTCATCAATATCTATAGTCGCACTTGAAATAGAAATCGTGAAGTGAATAAAGCGCATTTTTTACTGCCTGTGACGCGGACTAAATGAGTTACAGAGCAGCGCTGATTCCACAAAAAACCTCAACAATTTCATGCCCTTTGAACGTTGGTACCTTACCTTATACTATCTCGATATATCTTGCGATAATCTTGCTATTTGTAGGTACGTTAAATCGAATGCAATCTCGATCTGTGCTCTATGTGCTTCTGCGGTGACCGTAAAATATGAGATATTGCTCAAAAATTATGCATTTAGAGAGTTATGGTCACGTGTAGTGGTTGCAAAAGCACATCAATGGCTCCACTGGCTACGTAGAAAGAAATTTATGAAAATAGAAAGTTTCCATCAAAATTCAGTTTTAACAGTGAGAAAAACGTTTTCGTCTACTTTCTTTCTTGACAATTTTAATTAAATTGCAAAGAAATGTGATAAGATGATTTCCATCGTCGAATAATTGATCGGAATAAAATAATTTAACTCATCGAAGGCCTGCAGCAGCGACAAAAAGCAGGTTATGGCGAGTTGATCGACATAATCCTTTGACATTTGGATAAAAAAGCTGAAATTCATCAAGAAAATAGTCTCCTTCCAGTTTGAAAAATTTCGGAGATAAATTTGCTCATAACATACTCTTTTAACTCCAAGATCTGATGTAGGGAAATAGGTTTTATACGACGTATAATATTTACAACTTTGCAGATGTCTTTGACGTGGAAGTAACTTTACATGTTGTCATCAGATGAATCGAATTTTTATAACTAGGTTATCAGGCTACATAGTTACAAATATGTATCGTAGGAACGTAACATTAGCTGTGGGCATTCGATACTGTATTTAAAATTAATGGACACAGTACAATTGTGATTGTTTCGTAAACATCACACGCAATGAAGAGTTAGAAAAAGCCTCCTCGATTTTAAGTTACAAGTTGCTAAGAAAGCAATCCCAATGCTCTCAGATTAGTGCATTTTTCTTCGTGAACATGTGGGCGGCGTAACTGTAAAAATAACTTTACTCAAGTAAATATCCGAGGCAGCTAATGTGCACACCTGGCCTGCTTCCCACAGGTAGCGCGCAACAAGTGCCGTAAGGTCAACGTGGGCACGATGCTGGGCGAGGGCCAACACACCTCCGCTGCCGCCACCCCTGCGGAGGGGCACGTGAAGAAGTCCACTTCTTCTTCCCAGGCACTCGAGGCCCTCAAGAAACTCTCCCCAGCCAGCGTCCAAGCCAAGCTCGCTGAGCGCAAGCCTTCCGATGAAGGCATCCATTCAGGGGACTCGTCGCCTTTGTCCTTTACCAGAAAGTCGTCGGTCTCTTCTCAAGACTGGCAGCTCAGGAGGAGCTACTCAAACTCTTCACAACTGTCGCCTTATTCTAAAACTTACGTGCAGGGATCGTCTGGATCTAAGGACACAAATGCTGGGGGATCCTCCGAGGGAATTGTTCGGTCTACTTCATCACATATTTTGCCGTACACAAGCCTCCTTAAAAACAGTTCTTTGTCGCTGCAGTACTCGCCCAAGGAGCAGAACGCCGATGCTGCCTCTAAAATAAGAGGGTCATTTTACAGACCCAAGTCGCTTCACCTCGAGCACAAGCTCGATAGTACTATGCCTAAATCATTAGGTTTGTCGAAGCAGCATCACTCGACTAGCGAATTGAAAAAAGTAGACTCGAATTATTTACACCCGGCAATGCATAGTGGCAGCCAACCAGGCGAATCTAATTCAATCCTCGTGAACTCATCCCAGGACTTCAAGATCTCTCATATCTCAGAAAGGACATGTGAGCTCTGCTCTCCGACTTCGCTGGAAACAGGAGTGTCTTTCAAATGCCACGACGGTGCCGCGAAAATTTCAAAAGTC
Source organism: Orchestia grillus (assembly GCA_014899125.1). Lineage (NCBI taxonomy): Eukaryota > Metazoa > Arthropoda > Malacostraca > Amphipoda > Talitridae > Orchestia > Orchestia grillus. The sequence continues at coordinate 43,007 of VOMN01097636.1, read as the reverse complement.
CAGAAACTTCCTTCATGCAAGTCGGCCTTAGAAGTGGACCGACCTTCAAGTGTCCCCAGACAACAGTCTCCCTCTCGAATGTACCCGGGAGATTTGCCCCCCAGACGTCTCCCGAAATCTGGCTCCGACTGTACTCTGGCCATACCTGCTAGCCACAGAAAGGTTGGTGTCTTGTGCCTTTAGTTCTCAATTTCACAATTTCAATATGATACAATGAAACAGTTTTAAAATTTCTGCGCTTAGCTGTGGAGAGTGATAAATGACCGTTCTACACTTTGTTTTATATCGGCCTTATTTTCTTCATAAGTCGGCAATAGATTAAAAATAGAAAACGATCGATATTTTTCTAAGCCATTCTAGACTAGATGCTCATACTAACTAAGTTTAGTTCTAGTACCTGGAAGTGTGAGTCTTGGTATAACTCTTCTGAAGTGAGAACTTTATAATGAACACTTTGCGTATGTTTTACCTGATTGAACGTTCTCCAAACACAATCAATTGATGTGATGACTTTTAGTGAGTGTTTGAGAATAACTTCTCGATTTTCCATGAGTTCTTATGAAAATCACCAGCAGACAAATGAGTCGTATTTGGAAATGAATGCAATGCTAAGTTTTTATATTAGATAAAGTAAATAAGAACGCAATTGATGTCTCAATATATACAGCGAAATCAAAGAAGGCCCAGAATTCTTCCAGTTTGATCGATTTGGTATAAGACAATCCGAAAAAGTTTGTCAAGGGTATTTTCAATTCTGAACTAATTAGTGGATATTGAATCTGTACTCGCAAAATAATATGTTTCAAGGGTTCACTTGCAAGTAATTCACTGATCTGCGGCATGACTTAAGTATTCTCTTATTGGCGTGAAGGGTTGAGACATGGGAGAAACTCGTTACCTTCTTGTTTCTAGCAAACTCATCATCAGGCTTGAGATATTGTGCTCCTCATTTGTCTTTCCTAAAAATAATGAAGCCAAACCGTCATGGATGACAGCGGATGTCCTATCGTTTGTAAGCGACAGGTATTGTTTGCAGCAGGTGTCATGCGCTCGGGATCGTTGCCAATCAAAAGTGATATATAGAGTAGCAAAACTACCCTGATAACAAAACCAAAACAGAGCTCGAATTGTTGTTCGAACCAGTTTTTTCCAATGGTCGAGAATACAAATAACACGGCAAGCCGTGTGGCGAGTGAGCTGACAATTAAGAACGTTGTCCGGCTGCACTTTGAATTATAAATATTGATTAACCGTGAATGAAGGTTTTTTATTAAGTTTTGATGATCGGTTGACAATCAGCTCACTTTTTTATTTGTTTGGAGAGCGTGGCTGGCCCATGACGAAGCACATTACGCGCCCACTTTTTTTGTTTTTATTCTTAGCTCTTAGATTTGTGGAGTTTTGGATGAGTGTGTCGTTCTAGCGTCAAATCCTCGAGGTGGCTCCTAATGGCGGCGTAGAATAACTTCTTGCATTTAAAGCTGGTCTTTGTTTAATATCGTATGTAAAACTTTAATTTAGGGGAAAAACCCGTGATGGTTTGGACCCAGGTGTCCATTTAAATATTTCGATCTAAGATACCGTTTTAATATGATTTTAGGCATGAAATTAACTTGATCTGATATACTACGTCAATTTGATCTGAGGTGCCCCATGAATTCGCTTTTATATATCTCGTTAACTTGATCTGAGGTACCACATTCATTTGACCTGAGATATCTCATTAATTTGATCAGTGATACCAAACTCATTCGATCTGAGATTCCAAATTCATTTGACATGAGATTCTCAGCGGATAAAATTACCATAAATTAATGCGTGAGTCCTCAATGCAGTACTACAAAATGAACTCGCCGTCGGTGCGCCGCAGCTGTAGTGACGCTGACGCTGTTAAGAAGGTACGGATTCGGTGTCCCCCACCGCCATCTTTCTGCCCTACAAGTTCTTGTTACCAGTTGCGCATCTGCCAATTTTTCAGTTGTAACACATCGGAACATAATTTGCTGATTGCTTTTATGCTTTTCCGTACTGTAACATTGGGATTATTTCTTTGATCGAGGCATGTGAGTTACTAACGTTTCCCTGTCATATGACAATGTTTTTAGTTATGGGCGTGCGAATTATTTCGCGATAGAACCGTTTATTCTTTTTGACATTTAATGACTTTGGGAATTTGTTTCCTGATACAATACTGGATTCTCCAGAGGAAATGCGTTCGGGTTTGCAGATTTTTTCCTTTCTGTTGCTGATGAGGCTCTTGCGAATTATCTTGCATAAAGTGTTTTTTTTCTGAAATAGAACTTGGTGGTCAAATTTAAATTTATATCAAGTGTCATAAGTGAATAAATTAGAAGTAACTTTCCAATTGAAGATTTAAATGTATTAATCAAAGTACTACCATGGTAATGCATCAATTATCAACTTACGATGTAAGTGGGCGCTATTTAGGCATTACATGTATTTAGTACAAATGCATATAGCCGCTTCACGTTGCATATAGCTGCTTCAAGTCGCATCACTTTGCATAGAGCTGCTTCAAGATATATCATGTTGCATAAATCTTCTTCAAGATACATCATGTTGTGTACAGCTGCATCACGTAGCTTTCAGTTTTATCAAGTTGCTTCAGATGACTTCAAATTGCTTGAAAATACTTCAAATTTCGCCATGTTGCATTGAGCTACTTCAAGTTTTTCAAATTTGTTCGAATTAGAACAACTTGTGTCACGTTGCTTGAAGTTTGTTCAAATTACTCCAAGTTGAGTAATGCGTGGGGGAAGATGAAGCTCGTACAAAGCCGAAGAGATAACACCAGGGCAAGACCATTCGTATCCGAAATAATTTAAGGAAAATTTTCGGCGTCCAACTACGCATCAATATTAGTCGTACGAAGGACTTGAGAATATTAAAAATGACTAATTGATGCACGAAAACAACTTTTATTATCAGTATTTTATTGATTCACAACTTTCTAATATTTTTAGTGACCCCTGCTTGTGAAGGGCTAGATCTCGACTGAAAAGAGTATGCGCGGAAGTTTATTCCTTTCACTTGTGTCTATAACGACAGTTTCTAAAATTGAAGTTTAATTACTCGGTATGAGTATTTTAATTTCCATAAAATTATAATTTAATCGCATTTGGTTGATAAGAATGCGTTTATTTAGTCTTCCACGCTGTGCGATTATTTTCAACCGAAATTAAATTTGTTCCCTCTGTCCCTGTTTAATTATTTTAGAATTTAAAAGCTCATCTATTCGTTGGCAAGCTTCAATACGTTCATGTTTTTATCTAGTGATTGACTTGATATGCAAGGTTTTCATCTAATGATTGGCTTGATATGCGAGGTTTTCATCTAGTGATTGGCTTGATATGCGAGGTTTTCATCCAGTGATTGGCTTGATATGCGAGGTTTTCATCCAGTGATTGGCTTGATATGCGAGGTTCTGACACCGGGTAGGCAGTTAAATTTGGTTCGAATTGGACTCTTTGGATTAAAATCTCGTCCATTGAATTTGACTCCTGTCAGTTTGGGTAGACTTTAACCGACTGAATTGGATTCCAACCCGTTGGTTTAAACTTTTGCTAGTTGTTGTGGCCTCTAGCCAGTTAAATTGAACTCCACTTTCTATTTTCTGAGTACTCAAGTTTCAGTGCTGAAGTATGAAGAGTTCATGAGAACTTTATCTGTGTCTCGAAGTACGTTTCAGCGTAGAGATACTAGTAAAGCGTCATTGTAAATTATATATTAACGTCTGAAAAAAGTAGTAAAGGGCTTTACCAACGGAGCAAGAGCATTACTTTCTTAATATGTACGCATGAGCAAAATAAAATCGAAAATTATTCGCCTGCAATTTATCCCTATTAAAAACCCTATCAAAAATCGGCTCCGTTTTTTGGCAGTTTATTGACATTTTTAGCAGAGTTCAATGACAAGTAGGGCCGTGGCAGTGTTGTGGCGCGGTCGCTAAGTTCACTTTAGGGACGAGCGTTGCTACCGAAGGTAATTACTACCGAGATCTGCAAGCGGCCGCTGGCCAATTTCTCGTCCATGGAGATAATCTGCGCAAAACTGCCAAAAACTACCATCGCTGTAAAAAACTGCCCAAAGTTTCCCTTGCAACTGAGCTTATTTTTAATAGGGGAAGTAGACTAACAGTAGAGCTCTTGAAGAGATGTAGGCTCCAGCGAGCGAAGAAAGACGTCTCCTACATCCCAGCAGGGTGTACTACTGATGGACCAAGTTGTGGGGGCAGAATATCATCCGGTGCTTGTTGTTCCGATGGATGAAAGGGGAAATATGTATTTTATCGAAAAAATTATGTATTGTATCGTGGTTCGTAATCTGTTCTCCCGCACTGCACTTGATCGATTCGGCTACAAATACAAAAACAAGTATAATTGTGGGATTTTATGCATCTGAATGGGCATTATGCATATGGCTTACAGAAAATATAGAGTACATTTTTTTTAAAGTGGGCTCATTACATTTTTAGTTATTTTCAAAATTTGAATGGCTTTGTAATGAACTTTTTGTGGTTTTGATTTTATTTACGTTTTTGTGGACGTTTTCTACTAATCTTCTTCAATTAGTCCTTTATATTTGCTGATTTACTGTTTGACCAAGTGTGGATTTTTGTTCAAATGATGTTTCATGAATATGAGTGGGGTGGCTCTCTTACATTGTTTGTACTAAACATAACTATTGCGTAAAATAATCAATTACTTCTCCTGAAATATAAATAGAAATTTATGCCTAAAATTTATCGAAAAGTTTCCGATGGTCGGTCTTTTTCATTCAATTGTTACATGAATAAATGCTGACGAGATAAACTCCGAAAACTGATCACTTTATGAAAAAATATTTGTCCTTATTGATTTGCTTTCACAAACACGGTTCTATTAGCATTTGCACGCACGTAAACTTGAGGCTGCGTCAAATTATACAACTGCCTCCTTTTTTTTAAGCCCCCCACCTGCAACCAAATCGTTTGAAACTCAATTTTTTTGCTTTAAAAAATTAAAAACAAATTTCTATTGCAGAAATTAAAAACAAGGATCTGGCAACAGGTCAAAAACTGCCTTCAGGTCAACAACTACGCACTCTATTCGTTTCTGTAACTCAAGGTGGAGATTGTAAAAAGTATTATTTCACCACAAATTAAATAAAATAACTTATCCTTGCATAAGCTCCTATCAAGCACTTTCCCCATTTGAGATTCAAGATTTGGATTTTGAAAGGCAAACTGATCAAGTAAAAGCATTCCCGTCTTGTGTGCCAAAAAATTAAACCGTCTCTTTTGGACCAGTTCGTGACCATTCAATGATCTATTTATTCTTCTAGCTGATACCATTATGCTTTTACACTTGGGTAAAAAGTTCATTCTGTGCACAGGTAAAGTTGCAGATACACGGTTTGCATTTATTACATGCACTCTTTACGCTTAACTAGGATAAAATGTTTTTTTTAACTATGCCTCATATTTTCGTAATATGTACTCATTTCAGTTTTTTCTACGCGAGCAATAACGAACACGCAAAAACTTGAAAATGAAAAGATCGCTACGACATAGCTTTAAAATAATAAATCAAATCGATTCCATCACACCGTTATTCCACCCCTTCTGTACAATAAACAAATTACCCGCCTGAAATGCCATGTGAAATATACAGATTTGTCTCTTGATACGAGCACATTTACGTACGGGAACATTTCTGCATCGCTCACTTCAAAACGAGATGTGTTCGTGCAGCGTACCGGCAGTCGGTGTAGCAGGACGCAGTCGCTGCTGAGTTGGTCACCGTCTCTCAGGGTCGGTCTCAGCCGCCGCTCCTCCCAGAGGAACTCGTGGGGCTGGGAGTCCTCTCCAGGCAAGGGGCTTCTGTGAGTATTGTCGTGCACTGTTCATTTTGGGAACCTATCTAGATCTCATGTGTGCGTTTTTTCATTCATGTTTGGTTTGTGCACCTAGATCTCATGTGTACGTTTTTTCATTCATGTATGGTTTGTGCACCTAGATCTCATGTGTGCGTTTTTTTCATTCATGTACGGTGTCCTTAGAGCTATTTGGATTTGATGTCGCGTTGTGGTGCTTGGCACATCCGTGTTTTCTACGAGAATATGTCACTGCGAGTGAGGGGATGTAACTAACCAATCAGTAGTCGACGACCATGGTTTGCTTAAAGCGAAACTAGCAGTAGCTGTCAAGGAGCCCTTCTAAAAGTGAGAAGTAGAATCATACCAGCGAGCAAAATGAATTTCTTGGTCTCCACGTCTAGAAATGATGAACTAATATTTGGTCATTTTGATGCACTGAAACCTGGTTTAATTCTATTTATTTCGTTGCAGTAATAACTTTTGAGATGGAGTGTTGGTAGTTTTAGGAAAAACTGATAAAATAATGGTAATTTTTGAGCCTAATTTTGAATTTCGTTACCGAAAATTGGTATATAATTAGCCATAAATGCACATACTAAAGGCTCATGCACCTAGTCGTGATAGCCACGCTTCCCATAAAATTTAACGTCCAAAAGTTTAAAGCGAAGAAATAATGAAATATTCATGTACATGACCTATTGCATCCATTTGATTTAAAATCAAAAAGTCGCGTACGTCTTTTGAAAAATTCTATAAGAAAGTCAGGAAACCTCGTGACGCAAACAAAGGAAACGTTCGAGTTGAAGCCAATTGTGTACAGAAAGATCTGTAGTGCGACTCATTCGTCTCAGCAGCGGCTTGATAATAACTGAAATTTGTATAAATTGCGGTACAGCTCGCATTTTTCTACAAAACTGACCTCGACTCGGCTTCCTCGCTGCTTTTGTAAGGAACGAGATTTTGAATGAGGCTATGCCACCTTGCCCAGGTACATACATAAGTGTGAAGGCCTTCACACTGACGACTAGACCATGGATCAGCAGCCGTACACACGAATTCATTTTGATAATAGCTCTGTCTACCCGGGAAAATTTCGATGCATGTTCCAGTAGGTATCGTGGTTGTTTTTTTCGTGGAACAAATTCCTTCTCCACTTCCTGAAATTCTTTTTGAGCAGAGTGTTGGCGCAATTCAGAGTCCTACCACAAACGCTTCTTTTCTCCATTTATCCCCGCCTTTCTTAATTTCTAAAATATGCCTTTCTCACTCTGCGTTCCTCCCACTTTATCCATCTATTTCTCTATCTATATATTATTTCTACAGAACCTTAATACAGTTGTGACTTTCATTAGTCTCACGTATGATATTGATTTTTTTATAGCCCGACAGTGCCCGTTCATTTTTTCCACGTATGTATGTATATCATCAAAATACTCGAGAATCAATATTTGTACCGTGTATTTTTCCTTAATAATAAATTCACTTAATTTTCAAATTATTGGAACACCTAACTATTCTAATTTTACTAATATTTTCTTAATTATGAATTGAAGCTCTCGTGTGATACACTATAAACACCATAGCTTACAAAATACGGGTCAAATGGGGGCTACTTTAACTCAAACGTAATATCATCCCCTCTATGAAAGCAAAAATTCTTATTAAAATCTTTCGCATTCGACTCTCTTGCAACGCAACATCGTCTACAACATCAAATCCTTGCGCCCTTGCTCCGTCGCATAATATCAAATTCTCTAAAAAATCATCACATACTTCGTCTTCTAGTTCACATGACGATGATTCTCTACATTCGGCAAGTTCTGCCCTATTCTCGAAAATTCGATACGACCGACGAACCCCACATCGTTGTTTCTACTAACTACATCAAGAGCCTCTCCAATATTTAAATCAAGAGCCTCTCCAATATTTACATCAAGAGCCTCCCCCAATATTTACTGTGACCCGTACGGAAGGCATCTTTGCTTAAGTTTTCCTGGGTGTCGAGCTACGAACGTCTGATCCCCTTGGTGACAATGTTTTGCTAGTTTAGACGAAAAAGTGGTGAAATTAAATGTTGAGCCATTGACTAAAGTTTTCTGAAGTTATAAAGAGAAGATGAAACGAAGTCGGTCGCGTTACATAGTGCGTGAGGATTTATTAATCAATTGAGTTTAAAAATTATTTTTGTATGGACACTCTTTATGATCCATGTTAATGATCTGAATTATTGGTGAAAATTATTAATAGTTAGTTTTTTTTAGCCCTGAAATACATAATACTTCTAGAAGACACCCTTTATTCTCATTACAGATGTAAATTAAATTAACCATTGATCTAATTCAAGCATTTTTTCCTCTATCGCTTCTCAAGGACAAACATTTTGATTCCAGGTACGGCACTTTTGGATGAAAACTTTCTTTTTTAGTCGAGTTGAACTTTCAAATCTTCCTACATTTTTTTGTCAAATTTGGCCTACATTTGTCAAATTTGGATCCTTGAAAAAAAAAAACATTCTCCGGTCGTTTGTGTCTGAAGGTGACGTTGTGGGTGCAGAACCACAACTGCCCGCAAATGACATTCACTTCACGTACCAGAAGTTCGTACGTCCTTTTGACACGCGCACAAGTTTTATATATCTTCAATGCTGCCACTATTTGGTGCAGTTGCTGGTTTTTTACGCACCTGGTGACTTGAATACCGCGTATTCACCTGCTTTGTTCAAGCCTACGTTTTAACACGGTGCATGCTTTATTGATGCATACTTGTGTACGCAAATACGGTACACAAAGTAGAGAGTATAAATAATTCTATTTTCCTCACCTACACGTGTACTCGGAGGCATTTGAGATGGCTTCCACAAAAAGCAGTAAATCATTTTACTTTGAATGTTAACTATCTTGCTTAAATTTTAACTTTTAATATCTGTATACGGCGCAGTCGTAAACGAAATTTGTCTGATTTCGTTGACTTCACCCATGTTTCGTTGCAATGAAAGCACTGATTCTCCCCTAAGAACGAATAACGTGAGTGTTCTCAAGCAAATTTGTTCACCCTTTGTGGTTGGAAATTTGAATCATAGAATGCTAAATATCATGTCCTATGGGCCTGACTTAATTGTGCCCATCGTTTATCGTTGGGCATCGTTGCTTTTAAACGTCATTTTTTTATTAAAAACTTCTCATCAATACTTACGGCTATTTTGCCGGCGCGACCTCTGCCACGGACAATCAGTACTGATGCTGATGACGGCTACTGCATGTCACATACTCAATTCCTTACCGCTTGCCGGGTTTATTGCAAGCGTTGTGGGCATTGAAGGATGTCTTCCTGCAGGACTGTGAGCGTGGTGGTGGGGGTACAGCTGGTGACCTGGCTGCCCTTCTGCAGCGTCGTGGCCCTCGAAATGCTAGGTCCTCATCAGGACCTGCTCGTGCCCGTAGGTGTGAAGGTGAGACTATTACAAGTAATTATATTCACCCTTTGATCCAAGCCTCGATGCGAGCATTTGTGTCATCGCAACGATTCTTGAACCAAAGCTAGCCACCACCCCTGGCGGGGGGACATGAAGGTAGGGGAAATGATCATCATTTTATAACCTTCGATAACACCCGGCGAAGAGAAGATTGCTTTTTAATTTAAACTATTAGAGTGCAATTGATCTGAACGTTTTTTATACCGAACAGCTACAACGTAGTAGACGCACACTACGATGCATCCTTGATGAAAATGCACCGTGAGGATGATTTATTTCAAATCAATTCAGACCAAGGAAAATGTAGACTCGGTGTATCGTCTTCTGTTCTCCTAGCCCGAATCTCAGCGTAGAATTGATTTGAGATATTTTGTAGTTGCAAAAACTCAAGCTTATTGAGCTATTGACGAAAAAATCAATCAATATTCTTATGGATACGATGGCTCTTTTAAATCGTCATTATTAGCGAACCTTTTTTGATCAAATATGTTTCTCTATAAATTAATGCGTCGTTTTTTATAATTAACCCAACTAGGTGACTTCGGTGAAAATATCTCATCAATTCAGGTATAAACTTTTTCGGATCCTGTAAATTCCACATATACGTATACGTCAACGAATCATTTTCAATACTGCAAAGGAAAAGAACATCTTTAATAAATTCTGACAGATGTAGATAGAGTATTTTTTTAATGAAACCTCGAAGATTTGGTTTTCTTTGCGTTTAATTTCACGTTTTTTTCTCTGGCTTTTAAAAAACACATGCGTATTCATAACCCAGGAACATTTCATATTGCAAGGAACATTTCATACACATTGGCAGGACCAGACGCTGCTGCGAACAGTGTACATGGTCACTACATTTGGTGGGGGAGCACAGGGTCACCCAAAGAAATGCTAGCTGAGCTGGGCCACCAAGTGGTATAATAAATACAACAATAGAACTTACACACATATGATAGTGTATTTTGTTGTATATTAGCAATTTAATAAATAAGAATGCCCATATTTCCTGACAACATCGGTGTAATAGCTCAGTGTTCTGCAAATATTTGCTCCATCAAGGTAAGGGTGTGTGGGGCAAACACTCTCCAGAAATTGCTCTCGCTGCCTTTGTCATCGGCAACCCTCCTGAACATGAGCGTATGCTGAGGGAATGTCTCCTGAACATGAGCGTATGCTGAGGGAATGTCTCCTGAACATGGCGTATGCTGGGGAATGTCAATTTGCCGCGAACGAGATCTAATTCGTCACAAAAAATCTGATTTGTCACAAAGGAATTCGCAATGTCACGGAAGAAATTTGATTTGTGATAGAATAGAACAATGCAAATTGGGTTTCATAAACGTATTCAATTTGTGCATAACTTCATGAAATAAACACGCTGGAAACTAACACTTAAAATATATTTCTTGTATTCTGTGCACGACTAGATTAAGCGTGAGTACAGAAATGATCAAGAGGATGCATAATTATTATCAACGAAAATTTCAAAATAAACACATAGAAATGAAGTAAACGTATCGAAGTGGAAAAATAAATAAGACTTTGTGTGATACATCAGATTTCGTGGGAGCGAATCGAATTTCGTTTGTGACAAATCGACTTGAGAATGACATAGTTAAGAACAAGACAATTTTCCTGGTTTTTTGCTTCTATAAAAACAAATCTTATTTATTAGAATAAGGGACGCCCAGGATCCATATTGTAGGTTAAGATTTGGAAATATCCACTGGGTTTGAAATTATTGGGTAATAAATTTCAAACCCAGTGAATGTTTCCGAATCTTAACCTACGAAATCAAATCATAGACAATGTCAATAGAACAGCACGTGCTTAAAAAACAGAACTTGTTGAGCCATAACGTGTTCAGAGTGCCTGTGTACCCGTATCCTAGTTACGACATTGTTGCTGAAACGTCGCACCTTGTAGAATTCGACATGAAGTATCTTCGGTCTCCTTCCTGTCAGGTTGTATAATATGACGTACAATGTAATTTATGACTAAATATTTACGTACGCAATCTCATTATTGCTCTGAAACGCCTTCGCATAGAGGCCTGTTTTTGAAGTCAGATATTTTTTACCTCGAGATTACCGATTTGTGTTTTAAGTGTTTACCAAAATTTATCTGAAGGAAGCTTTTTCCTTTCTCATCAATGTTCGATCACTTATTGGACACTGACCCTCTGTGTCGTGTTGAGTGAGGAGCATCACGGCGCCTTCATCCAGTCTTGACAAAAAACTAAGCTAGAGTATAATTAGAGAGATGGGACTTTGATTTATGTTGTTTGTCGACGAGGGCTGCCTTATAATACTACATAGAAGCAGTTTTATAGAGGAAAGATAAGTTCTTGCATGGGAGAAACATTCTAGGCATGCTTCTGTATTGATCTTCTTTAACCACAGTGGTACGCGGGCGTGCTCCTGTACTGCGCCTGCGTGCTGCAGCCGTTGGTGTACGGACTGCTGAACCGCACCATCCGCAAGCAGACCCGCACTCTCCTCAGCTACCACTCCCGCCGCCGCGTCCACGTGCCGGCCAAGTGCCTCTGGCTCACCGCCCTCTACACCCTCCTGCTCGAGAAGCTGTCCGGCAACACTGCAGGTACTGCAGCTGCACACTTGACGTGCTTGGGAGGCAGGGGGCGTGGTGCTGTGTTCAGGAAAAGGGATATTCAGCCATGTTTTACTGCCATCATTAGCGGTGGACACCGGGGCACATAAGTGACGTCGTTGATAACTATGTAGTATGATGAGAAATGTTTCAATTTAGATGCTTTTAATAAAAATTATTAGAGTATTTCGGAACAAGGAAGTTTGTGATTCTCATGGTAACAATGAATGTGTTTAATGGCAATCAGGACCTGGAGTGATTGGTTATATTTGCTTCCCGAGGACTGCCGCTTGGCGACAAGGTGTTCCTCATCAGGGGCTCCCCCAGTACCGTCCCTTGGCATCACAGCTCTTCTGATGCACAAGAACCTTTTGGCTAACCATAACTCGCTGGTTACAAGCTAGCATTTTGGCAACTCAGTAGTATCGCATACTCACTACAGTAATCTAATGGTCACAAACTAGCATTTTGGAGACATAGTAGTACCGTACACTCATTGCAGTATTCTAATGGTCACAAACTAGCATTTTGACTGCACAGGAGTACCGTACACTCAGTACATTAATCTAATCGTAACAAAGTAGCCTTTTGACTACACAGTTGAACAGTACATTCATTACCGTAATCTCATGGCTACAAACCAACATTTTTGGTACACATTAATACGGTACACTCAGCACAGTAATCTCATGCTACCGCTTAGGCTTTTGTTCGAATAGGAAGAGTTGACTGCCTCTCAGTAGCGCAGTAACGCCGTCATTGCACGGAACACCTTCTCACCCAGGGCAACCCCCGGCGCTACCACCAGTGGTTGCCCCCTTGGCCTCTTTATTGTGTTACATTTCTTGGCTTTCCATCGTGCTATTCATAGTGAGTTCTACTCCATGATCAAAGTAATCTTTAGACAATGTCGTGTTGTAATATATCGTGCTGTTTCCTCCATTCGTCCATACCCTAATGGGAGAACAGATGATGTTAGTTGTGCTATCGCAGATGGTTTAATTCATGGACAAGCGCTTCCAGTTGCTTCCCACAGGACTTCTTAGCTTGAGTACTGCTTGCCATTAGCATAAAATCTCCTCTCGACAATGGGCCATAAATTTCCTAAGAACTCAAATCGAACCTGTTTGGAAGGTACACCATTAAATTGTACCTTTTGAATCCATTGTTTATGGTTATTTGGGTCTGCTCTTTGATCAGTGTACAGGTGCATTAGCCTGTAGAAATATCAAAGACGTCCCTTTCAGAATTGATTGATCATTAACTCATGAAGAAAGGCGTCTTCCAAAAGCTTACAATATGAATTTTAAATTCATGTTCAATGGTTTTGGTTGCTTGTAGGGACACATTTACTCATCTCCTTGGATACCTGCTTAAAACATGTCTCCCCAACCACCTTGTCGACAAATGCGTGTTCCTGCCGAACGACCATCCAACAGCCCACCAGATCGCCTCCCATGAGATCCATCGAGCGTTGCGTGGGTCTCATCAGTAACAATTCCGTCGCTGAAATTGACATTCATGTAATTCTGAGGCCATGCAGCCTTCCTAGTACTGCTTGCTTCGCTCAATGGAGGCCTTTTGATGAGACTCCTTGGTTTGGGAAGTTTATTTAGGAGCCTAAACGTTGCGGTTTTAATAAATTTTGGCGCACCAGCCGCTTCAAAAATATTCTTGCTGATAGATTGAGGAATTTTAAATACTTATAAAGTTATTTTGCAAATCTTCCTTGCCGATACCTTTCATCAATGCGTTCTTCCTGGTACTATTCGTCGAGTTTTGCAAGAAAACTCGAATAATTTGATAGTACGGGGATCACGACTTAACTTTTTGGATATATTTCTAGCGTTGACACACCAGTTCCGAGCATGGAAGTAATTTTAGCACGATTTTCTTAAGTAAAATAAGATTTCATGTCCATTTTTCTATTTATTGTGACTTTTCACAATCTTTCAGAACAATTGAAATACTAAAGTTAGACAAACTTTGAAGAACATGACGATTAGGAATCTAATACCTTCACTAACTTACACAATCGTTCTAATGAATTATTCTTTCAATGATACAAAAGTTAGGTTGTAATATTGTACTCAATTTGAAAATACAATTTTTTTTTAAATTTTTCGTCTAATAAAACATATTTGCATATTCAAGTAGAACGCACTGTAATTGTAAAGTCATCTATTGATTGCGCAATAACCATTTGGATTACGCAATAACCGCTTGGATTGCGCAATAACAACTTGGATTGCACAATAACCACTCAGATTGCGCAATAACCACACAAAAGCCTCTAGACTGCACAGCTGGCTTACACTCTGCCTGAGTTATTAGTTCATTGGAGGATTTTGTTTTAATTCAAGTCCTGCGTCCGCAATGCTGAAACTAATCAACTTTGCCAAGTTATTGTCTCGTACATGTGACATTTCCTGTACTAGATTTCTCTGCTCCTTAAACCTTTAACGACGAAATTATTCTGGCGACAAAACTGCCTTTAGCTTCGTAGAAAACACTAGCCGAGCCTTGCATAAATTTAGAGATAAAACATGGCTGCACTTCGCTTTCTACTAAAAACTAGCAGCATCCATAAGGAGGTGAAGTTTTAAATCATTGTAGAGGGTAAAGGGTTAAGCTATTCCCCGGCATGTTTTTTGGTGAAAAAGCGTAATTCTTTAGCCGACTTTTTTATGTACTGCAGATGCATGAATACTGTCGGGGATGGTCGGCTTCTATAGAGAGAAGTCGAGGAAAGACGTGTAAAGTTCTTTCGAGCTCTCTTATCAAATTTAAAAAGTTAAATGGTTTATTCGTCCTGAATCGAGAAATGCGGTTGTGTGAAACGGAGTTAACTCGTCTTTGCTGGGTAGGGGGTTTTGCTGGGTAAATACACATGCTGTAAATAATTATAGTTCACGAAGAATTTTGCAGCAATTTAAATTTTAATTTGGCTTACATTTAGTGGATGCTTCTTCTGTTACAGACCCCCTCAAACTGAAGGTTGGCAGCGGGTCCCGGCGGAGCGCCAACGACTCCAACATATTCTCAGCAACCCCTCCCCCTCCCCCTCGCACCTCCGCCGCCTCCATGATGATGCCCCACAACCAAATACATTCTCAGCCTCCGTGTACATGTTCCACCGTAAATGCATATGAGCCTCAAATGAAAACAGATGCCGTCGATACCAAAGACCAAGACAGTCCTGGAGCTGCTTGTAGTGTCATAGCTGATGCTAACCGTTTACTGGGACGAACTGATGTAAAATCGAGTTACGAGAATGACATGCAGAATGTAATACATGCCAGCTCAAGCCCTGCACATACGGATGTTGGCCCCTCAGGCCAGAAGCTATCTTACCGAGAACGTTGTCACACAGTCAGCGCGATAATGAAGCCTCGGATTACGTACAAAAAAATGACGAACGAACCCGCCGAGAAGGTCGAAAAATCGCTGGAAGCTGTTTCAGTCATCGAATTGAGGGAAACACCTTCTCAGAAACTAGGTATAAATACTGGGGACCGGAGAGATAAACCTTACTATGGGGTTGCAAAATCACCTGGCTTTTTCAAGGCTCCACCTGTGCCCCACCGTGACAGAGGCTATTCTGTTGGGGCCACACTCATTCTTCCCAAACGAAAGATCGATCAAGCTGAGTCAAATGAGGGGGATGCCGAGTACTGTCCTATGCAAGCTTCTGGATCCATGCAATTATTGGAAACACCTGCGAAAAGTATTTCTTTGATTAAAGGCACTCTACATGATAAGCGTGACTCAGTGGAGCGTGCCAGAGATCCTGGCTTTTTCATTAAACGGAAGAAGAGGTCACTCCTCATTCCAGAACTGGTGACCATTCCAGCTACTCCTCCTACTTTTTCCGCCACCCCCGAGCGAAGTTCTATATCCTCATCGATCTTGCCCTCCAGTCTTTCCTGCAGTTCCCCGAGTTCTTATTCGACTGATCGGTTAAGCCCAACCATGAATAATGCATCGCCACGCATTTTACGTAACTGCACAGCACGAGCTTCTAATAAAAACGAACCTATTGCCCATGCACGGAGAAAACAGAAACCTTATAATAAATCTTTAACTATTGACATTCCTCGAGGTAGCGCGAGTTTAAGTGATGCCTCTTGCGATACTCATTCTCCGAGGTCGTTTGATTTTCTTCTCAGAAATCCATTGGAAGATTGTATTGAACGAACCTCTAGAAGCTCTGAATGTCATTCTTCCGAAACTTTGGATTCGGAAGACGATCGTGAACCTCGATATATAGATTCTTCCAGTGACTTGAGTTTTCGGTTAAATGAATCTCACGGCTATAAAGGATCTTCTGTTTCTTTGAGTAAAGTAAGAGAGACTGACCTTCTAGAAGTTCATCTGTACACGGATTCCGAAGTCTTAAGTTCTGAACAAGGCAATTATCCTGTTACGTCTATGATGGACTGCGGAACCGGCACTATTCGTTCGTTAACTCCCAATGTTTTGGAAGCAGAGAGACTTCGTCGCTTCAACGACGATCTAAGTAAAGAGGAAGCATTTAAGGCATCAGCTTATGCTAGAAACAACAAGAAAAATCGATTTACAAGAGGTATGTTCCAGTATTGAATGGCAAATACTTTCGATGTAAAACTAAGTGAAAATCCCAAATACTTATCTAAATTAATATGCATTTATTTTATATGTATTTTCAACCATGCAACTGTTATCCTCTATCTTTATGATTTTGAAGGTGATGATTATAAATATACCCATGTCATTGATAATTTTTCGAGGGTACTTTTTCCACTTCAAAAAGTTAAATTATATTTGTGCGACCGGATGACCTTTGGCTTTCTACGGTGGTTGTCGTACGTTGTCATATTTTCGTTTTTGAAGAAATGCTGCATGAGCTGAAATACTGCAATGTGACATTATTTAATTAAGCATGTTTAATTGGGAGCGCTCGAGATCAAATATCGTATTATACAATTTCTATTCAGTCCATTTTGGATCATTTTTTAGAAGCTTTAAAATTTATATTACTTCGGCGAGATTTTTTCGTTCCCACGGAAGAAAGACAAATGAAAGCTCAAGACCTGATGTTACGATGACGCGAATTTCCGTGCAAGAGTCTGATCTGATGAGTGTCATTTTCTGCTTCGCAGGGGCGACAGTCGAGAGAAGCGTTGGCAAGCCAACCTGCTCCCCTGCTGCCCGTCGGCCTCGGTCTTCTTCTGTGCCGCCCGAGAAAATATGACTGAGAAAATAGCACTTAATTTAGTTTTCAGGGAGTGATGTGATTCCAGCAGTTTTTTAGGAGAAATTCGAATGTAGCTGCAGATTACTGCTCGATTGTTATGAACAATTTTTTAGATGTTAACGCCCAACTGGGTAACTTGGAACACTTTTCGTGTTGCGCTCTTAAAAGCGGCAATTTGTTTGTAATGTAAAAGTTACTGCCATTCTGTTTGAAGGAATTTTGTAATACGTCAATTTACTGTTACTAACGTCTAGGCTTTTTTGAGATTTACTTGAACATGCAGAGGAACATGCCGAGCGAATACAGTATTCTTTTACGTTCAAAGATTTTTCTGCGATCGACATCCCTCACTGTACATGTTACTAAAGTCTCCGAATTAGAAAATTATATTAGCGTTACTCATGAAGCTTCTCATGAATGTCACCGAGCTTGAATTATTCGCTCTTGTTACTGGTCAACGTTCGAAGATTTAAGTTGCCATGGAACGCGGCGTGTTCTTGACGCTACCAAGCAGAGGTGGACGAACACCTCAAATTGTAGTTGAAGTCCTCGGTGAGGTTAATTATTATTTTTACCCTAAGATGCCTTGATACCGTAGTTTTTGAAAATTCTCTGAATAGAGATCAGCGTTTGTTGCATTGAAAACACGTTGATTTGTTCTTCTTTGTGCTTCACTTCAAGTGCTATAAGGATACTTCGACGATCCCAAGATGTATATCTTTTTGGAATTTGTGCGTGGGTTAATTTAGCGTAAACTTTCGAGTCTCAAGATTTTCACACGAGCATCATTTGTCTGGTCATTAGTTAGTCTAAGTACTTGTATAGTTTAACCTCGTAGCGTAAGTGTATACCAAAGTTTTGTACGCAACGTTTGTTGTTTTCAAAGTGGAGTAAAAGTTATTAGAGCTGAGAAAGATGAGCAAATGGTGCACCTACCGAGACCTCCCACGAGTGCCTTACAAGACCTGGGTCAACACTGGTGTTTTTGTTCATTTTTGTTCATTTTTTTTAATGAACTCCTGGACGCGGGCTCCGGGTTCTATGTTCACTCAGCTTTGGTTTCACGAATTGTTAAGTGAAGTATCAAGCGGTAGCATCCATGTCAATTTTTGAAAACGCGCCAATTATGTGCCGAAGCTTACAGTATACGTTTTAACTTTAGTGTATATACTTACATCTTAACGTACTTGCATGTAACAATAAACTCAAAGAAATACTTTTAATTACTCAGAAAATAACAAATTCACAGTATTAGTACTACCACTACGCTGTAACAAATAACGCTGTATTAATTTTAAATACTGTACTGAATACTATTTTTTGACGGCTCTGTTATGTAGTAGCGATCACCTTCAAATTTTCAATATTATTTACATTTTATGTTTCTTCATTGAAACATTACCGTTTAAAACTTTAGATCTGCAACGCGTACTGACTGCGTCTTATGTTAGAGTTGTAGTACTCCAATTTTACGGATTTGATTCGGAGGAACCTGAAAAATGTTTAATTTTAGCTTTCGTGAGTCTGCCGAGAATTGCTCGCTCGACTCCGTAGACTTGCACGTTCTTCTAGAACACAAGAGGCCTGCAAATCTTAAAAGGTATCATACAAAATTGTTGAATTGTCCGGATTTTTAAATGTGGTTCTATAGAGCGAGTACCTACTTTCTCTGCCAATGAATAATGTTCGAATCTCTGTTACCTGAAGGTTTGTAATCGTGTACAGCATTAATGTAGGTTTCTTTAACCAAGGCTACTTTTTATAGTGCTTCGTTGTATCATCAGTTCTGAATCATTTTTCATTCGTGAATCTTACCTGAGGTTCCCGCTTGCACTCGTTGAGAAATACGAAGGTGGACACGTATTGCTGAATACTGAATTTCTTGTAGGTTATCTAGTTCATCAAACTGAATGCAGAGCGACCTACCACTGATTAAAAGAAACTGGTTGCTCTTTCTAATGCCTTATGCCAAGTTCATCAGTCTTTGATCCTCTGGTAAAAACAGAAATTAAATTTAGCACTTAGGATAGTTTGCTACGGTTGGAAGCCGAAAAGTGATTAGATAATGCAGGCGTTGAAGTTATGTATTGGGTTATTACGTAAGTTCGTCCTTTTTTTATTGTTTGCTAAATAACCCCTGAAATGGAACTTTCTTGACGTATTTTACTTCAGAAAAACTCTGATGATTGATACGAGGTTCTACTGGCTGTCATTATTATCATTTAATGTTGAGTTTTGCATTTATTATCATTGAACTCCTAAATTGACAAAAATGACTTCTGTAACAACCCAATAGCAACAACTTTGGTAAATAAATATCACACAAAATTATTTTGCATGTGTGAAGCACAATTGGAATATTGTTATTTTTCCTCTTTTTACGCCTTACAAAAAATATTTGAAAAAAGTAGCTCCCTCCATGCAGGTATATCCATACTTTTGAATAGAGAAACGTGCATAGGCTCGCACCTGACAAATTTTGACCTTAGAATGTATAAAAGTGCTCAGAATAGTTTCTACAAATTCATCCATAATCTAATGGTGCTAATTTAAAAGATTTTCTGCAATGTTCGCCACGTGCTACTTCTATTTTAAAAATGTACTGGTTTTTATGCTTGGTGAGGAGCGCCGCCCTATCACTGTGTTGGTTGATGCTTCAAGTTGTTCTGTGCAAACGAAGTGTGAAAATAATGCTAACACACGTTCGACTGGCACGAGTGCCTTGTCCCGTTATAAGTTCCGGTAACTTCCGGAAGATCGAAATTGAATTAAGTTTTATATTCATATTGTTCAATTTATACATGAAACGTAAGAATTGTTCGCATATCTGGTCGCAAAGAATAGCTCTATTTCTTTATGGAATCAGTTATGCTCTTTGAAGGGGATCCCCTCTAATAACACGCATTTAAACGGAGGCATTTTTTTTTCATAGTTTTAACGACTCATGTGAGTGGCCGCTGCTAGGCATACATTGTACAATTTGCATTGACGAAAATGTGTTAAAGCTACGTGTGAACTGATTTGAATAAATGGAAATAATAGAGAATTCAGATTTATTATCCTCATAATGTTTTCAGAAATAATGGTATATCGAGCTACTGAAGATTGAAGTGTTTGTGAACTTCCGTGTTGACTCCATGTCGTCTTCTACAAGCAAGTCTTGATTTTATATTGTTTAAACAGTTTGTTTATATCACCATACAGATAATTATCACATAGATCGAATGATTTAATTCATTACAGATATTTGACTTTCTTCTTTTATAGTCGAGCCTACTAGTTACGTTGTGTGCCTTACTTTCCTATTGCTTTATAAATACTGATTTATTTTTTTCTCGTCAAAACTTTAATATCTTCGGCTCACTTCCATTGACAAACACTGAAGCACCACCTCTGAATTTTGAACGATTTTGGTTTTTCATACTGAACTTTATTCACAATGGATTCAGATTCCGACCTAGCCATGTACTTTGTTAAGCATCGGGTGATAGAGGGCTACACAGGTTGTAACTTTGAGATTAGAACCTCTACTAAGTATGAAAATCTATATATGTATCGCCACAGTATGTGCATGTTTCCGAAAGTGTCGTTGATTATAATTAGGTCGGAATTCGCTTATGAAGGAATACGTATTTCAGGCATCGCCAAAATATCTCAATATGATTATATATATATATTATTGATGGTACTGGGAACGCTTGATGGTGAATCAGAAAGAGTTTCAAAGTTTCATAAGAGCTCAAGATTCGAATTTTTTTTTAAGGCGAATGGAAAGTTCTTGCATCTGAATGGGGATTAAAATACATATACTGACCAGTCATAGCATTCATGATTGATTACCTAATATGCGAGCATTTTGAAGTATACAAAAAATTTACGTTTTTCTCGTGAGCACAATTATTATACAGTTTGCTAAAACATTCAGACCAGGAATTCACGAAAAGTTAAACAATCTCCAAAGTGAGAAAATTTATTAAAAATTCTATTCTTACATGCAATAAGAGAAATCTTTTTTTCTTTTCTTTATCAACTACTTATTGTCAATACTTGATTTGTTAGGCTTACATTGTCCAAATAATTTAACCAGGATATAAAAGTACCAATTCTTTTTTTGACTATTTTCATGTAAAATAATTACATGGCGATAAGATGTATTGCACATTAACCTCTCTACTTGTTCCCTTACAAAAATAGCACCTTATTTGTACTAAATTTTAAAATGAAAAGGAATCATTAGATCCAAATTGTTCATAACAAACTCTGTTTCTAAAATTAGTCAACTTCCTCCATTCTAGAGGCATCCTCATCCTCTCCCTCGAGAGGTGGAAGATCGTCCAATGACGGCATCTCTACACTCGCGTCACCAGAGTCATCATCGATGCCAAGACCAAGTTTGATCATCCTGTAGATGCGACTGGCGTGAGTTGTGGGCTCCTCAAGGGTGAAGCCTGACGTCAGAAGAGAGGTTTCGAACAGAAGCATTACCAGGTCTTTTACTGATTTGTCATTGCGATCGGCTTCCGCTTTCTGTCGCAGGTTTTCGATGATGCCATGGTCAGGGTTGATTTCAAAATGTTTCTTCGCTGACATATATCCCATGGTCGAAGCATCCCGAAGCGCTTGTGCTTTCATGATACGTTCCATGTTTGCAGACCACCCGTACTGAGATGTGACGATGCAGCATGGAGAAGTAACCAACCGGTTTGATAGGACGACTTTCTCAACCTTCTTGTCCAAGATATCTTTGATGAGTTTGCACAAGTTTTCGAATTTGTCTTTTTTCTCCTCAAAGGACTTTTTCTCGTCTTCATTTTCAGGTAATTCCAGACCTTCCTTAGAAACCGAAACCAAAGTTTTACCATCATACTCTTTGAGTTGCTGGACGCAGTATTCGTCAATGGGGTCGACCATATACACTACTTCAAGGCCTCGTTTGAGAACCTGTTCGACGAACGTTGAGTGGGCAACTTGCTCCCTGGATTCGCCGGTCACGTAGTAGATGTGCTTCTGGTTATCCTTCATTCGAGACACGTAGTCCTTGAGAGATACCATATCTTCACCGCTCGCCGACGTGTGGTACCTCAAGAACTCAGACAACTTCTTACGATTAGTGGAGTCTTCATGAATACCGAGTTTGATGTTCTTCGAGAAGTTGTCATAAAACTTTTTGAAGTTATCCTTCTCTTCATTTAGCTCATCGATGAGTTCGAGAACTTTCTTGACAAGATTTTTGCGAATCACTTTGAGAATTTTATTTTGTTGCAGCATTTCGCGAGAAATGTTTAGAGGAAGATCCTCAGAGTCTACAACGCCGTTGATGAAGTTAAGGTAGTCCGGGATCAGCTCCTCGCAGTTGTCCATGATGAAAACGCGTCGCACGTACAATTTGATCTTATTCTTTTGCTTCTTATTTTCAAAAAGGTCGAAAGGCGCTCGTCTCGGGATGTAAAGTAGAGCTCGGAACTCTAACTGCCCTTCAACGCTGAAGTGTTTGCAGGCAAGATGGTCTTCCCAGTCGTTAGTCAGTGATCGGTAGAACTCGCCGTACTCTACTTGCGAAATATCGTCAGGATTGCGGGTCCACAGAGGCTTCGTTTTGTTCAGCTCTTCATCTTCGTTGTACTTCTCTTTGATGGTTTTCTTCTTCTTCTCCTTTTTATCAGCATCTTCGTCTTCGCCAACGTCTTCTACTTTTGGTTTATCATCTTCAGCAGCCTTATCTTCATCCTTTTCATCTGCCTCATCGTCCTCGACTTCCTGAAATTAATAAAACACTTACTGTAAAATTGGTAACATGAACGAGCCAAATCTATGGTAATAAATACGAATATCAGTTTGACGTATCACGCTCACTCAACTTAACTTGTATCGGCCGTCCTCGAACATATCACACAATTTTAAAATAAGATTGTCTTCCTGAGTGAATGAAAGACCAAACTTCCAATCCTAAAATTTTGAATTCCTAAGTCTACATTATTGTATCATAATTGTTTTGATGATTTTTTATGTGGTTTATTGCGACGAATTTTTTACCGATAATAATTTTCTCACCTGAGGAATGAGTTTAGGAATGATCAAAATTAATTGCAAAATCTACCGAAAAATCCATAAATTTACATTAAATTAATCGTTCATTCCAATTCAATTCCAATTAGAAGTTCCATCGAGACTTTCATGTATTAATTTTAAGGCTGTAATTTCCCTAATTGAAGAACAGAAAGGTATATACTTTGTATGTAACTGATTTCGGAATAAACTATTCTTCTTTTCTTTTCTTTCTTTCTTTCATTTGCTCTCAATTGTGTTGAAGTACCAACCATCTGTTGCTGCAGGAGCAAGCTTAGTTGCCGTTCTAAAGGGCGGCTTTTAATTCCACTCCACTACTATTCTATGACTGCAAAAATTGGGATGTTAAACAGGATAAAAAGTATAAAATAAAATAAATTGATTGTTACAAATACAATGCGACCGCTAAGCAAGTTTCAACTCGCCTTCTCTCTCTCCTTCTCCACAAGGAGTTTGATGGGATAACCGATGAACTGCGAGTGCTTCTTAATTACGTCTTTGATCCTTCTCTCTTCCAGGTATTCGGTCTGATCTTCTTTCAGGTACAAAACGATCTTGGTACCCCGACCCAAAGGCTCCGAGATGTCAGTCTTTACAGTGAACGACCCACCAGCAGCCGACTCCCAGGTGTACTGCTCGTCGTCGTTGTGTTTGGTTGTGACGGCGACCCTGTCCGCCACCAGGTACGCTGAGTAGAAACCCACGCCGAATTGGCCAATCATAGAAATGTCAGCACCTGCGTTGAGAGCTTCCATAAACGCCTTGGTGCCAGACTTGGCGATGGTGCCGAGGTTGTTGATGAGATCAGCCTTTGTCATGCCGATTCCGGTGTCATAAATAGTAAGGGTTCGGTCATTCTTGTTAGGCACTATGCGGATAAACAGATCCTTGCCACTCTCCAGTTTGGACGGATCCGTCAGAGATTCGTAGCGAATTTTGTCCAGTGCGTCAGAGGAGTTTGACACCAGTTCTCGAAGGAAGATTTCCTTATTACTGTAGAACGTGTTGATGATGAGAGACATCAGCTGAGCAATCTCAGCCTGAAAAGCGAAAGTCTCCGGTTCTTCAGCCATCTTGCTTCGGGTCTGAAAAATATGGGAAATAAGAATTAATATCCTAGAATGAATTAAGGATCTATAATAACATCAGTTAACATCGCCGTAGCCCATTCGTGTCGAGGATCTTGAAAATGTATTAAAGCATAGATCAGGAAACTAAAACGTTGAGTATTTCTCTAACTTTAGGGTGATGCATATTTCCCCTTCGTGCGGGGTTTATTGACACGCAACCCTGCAAGGAGTTCTTCGTGTGCAGAAAAGTCAAGTTATTGCTTATTGTGAGCGATTATCGAGCAAAAGACTTTTTATAGAGCTGAAATGTTTGTCTACAAACTTTTAACTGCGTAAGTTATTTCAAGTCATCATTCAATTTCAGGTTATAGTTCCGGACACATACTGCCGATGGCAACTTTGCAAGATATATTGTGGCGGTAAGACATGGCAGCTTGGACTTATTTTAGAGTGGTGTTTGAAGATACGTTCAAAGGGTAGTTGTTCAATATTTTATTGAACGTATCAACAGAGTGCACTTGTATTTCATTAAGTTTTTTATTCCGTTCGAAAAGTTCTAACTGGGGGGCAAAATATTTTCGTTCAACAATAATTGCAAAATGCCAGATAACCTTCTCCCGCTCAAGTACTCGATCGTTAGAAGCTAGTGCAGGCATAGTTAGAGGAGGATACTAACACGTAAATGGCCTAATCTTGGTTTTGTCACATTCAACTTAACGTCTCGGTAAATAAATTTATGGTTAACACGTGGCATTTGAGTTAAGGGCTGCTCATCGCATGGTTTCTATTCCTCTCATACAAAAGTGTAGCTCCAGAAAATATTTAATGTTTTTTAAACGTTGTTTTTAGTTTTTGAAAGCAGTAAAATTGCGTTTTAAAAAATTTAATTACGAATATCCCCTTGCGTGAGTTGGAAGTACTCAAAAGTAGTTGCCCCTCAGTTCCGCATAATTAAATTTCAAAGCTGTTTATTTAGACTTGAAAATCTTGATTCGATTTACAGCGAACAGCTTTGCCTGTAAAGTAGAATATTTGCGTTCCTTGGAGTTGGACATTTTCGAGAAAAGACATCTGTCCTTTAATATTTGATAGTCACACCGTATCAAATGCAATTGACGTTGGTAAACAAATGTTCTAAATGGTACAGAATCGCAACGAGAAGTCGTGAGGGCCGCTACAGCGCCACCACGCGCTAGTGTGTCGAGGCATCGTAGGGGAGGTGTGCACGGACCGAAATAACCTGTGCGTGTGCCGGCCAGCACCACGTGTGGACCACGACCAGCCGCACTTACTCCACTCATGCAGTAGTGAAACACGAGATTCTACAGTCTTTGCACGAGATTCTACAGTCTTCAAACGAGATTCTACAGTCTTTACACGAGATTCTACAGTCTTTACACGAGATTCTACAGTCTTTACGCGAGATTCTAGTCTTTACACGAGATTCCTTCAGTCTTTACACGAGATTCTACAGTCTTTACACGAGATTCTACAGTCTTTACACGAGATTCCACTGTCTTTAACTCGTGCTTACAGTGAAATGCTCCGAGTTTTTAAAAGGAGGCTCTATCTTAAGCGCACATGACAACTAACATCACGTTTAAATGAACGTCCCGACAACTTTCACAACTTTTGTTTTTAAGATCATAACACAAAGGGTAGATTACTCACCGAATATCTGGGATGCTTAATGTAAGTGTTTCATCGTACTTATTCAAGTCTGACGATTTAGCGCGTACATGTTACAGGCTTTTTTGTCGGATTGATGTTCTAAAGCATTTGACTACCAACATTGAACTTGCGCGTGCTATCCCACCAGAACAAGCTATAATTTATTGACAGAGGTTACATTTTAATTTAATCAAGTATCTGCATGTCGGCATTCTAAGGTAAATGTCATGATAATTATTATAGAATTCGATTAACTAGGGAATAGGAAAGACTAAGTTGTTAATTAGTACTCCAAGAAAATACTTGGAGTACTAATTATATACGTGAGAAAATATATACTTTCACACGAGTAAAGTATATATTTGAATACCTGTATAATGGATCATATTAACTCACCTAGTTTGCTTTACAGGTGTATCAGCTAGAAGACTCGAGTAGTACCAAAAAGGGTAACGACAACTGTTCTAGTTCCTTGCCGAGGGTAAGGCACTTCCGTTGATTACGGTTAGCGGGTTAGCTCAAGACTGAAGCACGAGGGTTGCGAGGGGCTTTATATAGCTTACGGCAGACGTTTGCTCGAATGTTCTCCACTAGTCGTGGTTACCCTCCCGCAGTGTGGGACTGTCGTCGGCGTGCAGGAATGGAAAATCGGTAACAAGTTCAGAAAATGACCAGTCCCAAGTATGGAGCACAGCTCAAGCTCACGTAAGAAAGAAAGAAAGTAAGAAAGAAAAATATTCTATTCCGATCTGGTTCACAAAATGAAATGCAATTTATTTACAGTTGTGCGTTGACATATTCGACAGCATTAAGGATGTTTTTGCTTTCTGTTGAAAAAACTACCATGAGAATTTTCGGTTATTCTGAGATCTTCACTTGACGAAATAGAAGATGCATGAACCATTAAATAACAGTGATAATGACTCCTTCTTCTCTCTATCTACTCAATTCTTGTCAGTATCAATTATATACCTCTTTTCTCTCACTTACTTCATTGTTATGAAATTCAATCATATTTCTGGAGGTTACGCAGGCACCTGCTCTCGTCGGTTTGAAACGACCAGCTCATCGACAGCGAATCAGTTATTTGTACAGCGGGATCCGTGATCAAGAGATACGGGGCAGTCAAGCTTAGAACTGTAAAATTTAATATCAGTTTGTGGTAATCTTAGCATCGATAAGTTCGATATCTCACTCTACCTCTAGAAATATTGATTTGTGACTCGTTTACTGGAGTGGGATCTGAAATACATATGTTCTGTAAAGACTCTCGGTTGTTTGATTGACCTCGTAGATATCAGACAACTTAAAAGGGGGTTTAAATTCAGTTGAAAAAGCATAAAAGTATACAAGCATAACAACATAAAAAAATGATTCTATTAGTTTAGGGCTAAAAAATGTCATAGAACATTGCAGATCCCCAAAGAAGATATACTGTTGGTCGAGTAAACAGTACGGGTCCATCCTAAGTGCATCAGTTGACGTAAAATAGGTTATACATTACCATTAATTTTAAGCGAGTTCCTAATTGAGGGATTGCTGAAAAATCCCCAAATGATAGAACATCACTCCAATCCTACCATATCACCTCATACACTCGATACATCGCTAGTTATGGCTTATTGCAGAGCAGAGCAGTTCATTTAATTTGAATTATAGTAAACTCACCGAAAAAGGATTGACGTAACTTCGCCGTAGTTGATATCGAACGCAAGACTACAGGGGACATGAGAGCGAGGAAGGCAGCGGTGTCACTGTTAAAATAAGCCCTGGGCTACTACGTATCTGTGTAGTCCATAACTTGAACCTGTTATGTTACTTCCGACAGAAAAGTAACAGAAATTCTTCCGACATCAAAAGAGCTGTCAATATATTCTGTGATGTTGCAACTATTCCTTAATTGCGTCGAAATCCTTCATGCGCTTCACAATTCTACGCCAAGTAAGAACAAACAATGAGACTGCATATGTCGATTATGGCAAATAAAACGTTCAATAACTCATTTCCATTAAATTACCCCCAATATCTCAGTATAGAATTTAGACGATCTGAAGGTATTATGAACAGCCCTTCATATGATAGTCTAAGTCTGTAGAAATGTCGGAAGACACCCGAAGAGGGGCACCGAATGTTAACTTTGCTCGCTATTCTGAGTCAGGTCGGACAGTAAGGGACTGTAGAGTCCCTTAATTACCGACCTGATCGACTGACTCTAGAATAGAGAGAAAAATTAGCATTCAATGTCCATACTTAGGCGTCTTCCGTCTCTACCTTCAGACATTGGCTGATCGTATGACGGGCCCAAGGGCACTTAACATTAGGAGGAGAGTTGACAACATAACTTTCTTAACGTGCTCAAAGTTTTCATTGATACTTTACACAATAAAAACTGCAAGCTCTCCTTAGATGAACATATTTAGTCTAACTATAAGTCACCTGACCTCTGATGTATTCGGTTTTGTGCCTCAATACTTAATTGAAGCTGCAATTCGTTACCAACAAACACTAGGTAAATTTGAGGCGCAAGAGAAAGCCCTAAAAACAAATTGCTCGCAAAAAAATTATAGCGATATGTCATGTAAACGCGCATCTCCTATATGAAAACTTTCCATTAATTTTATATATTTCCCCGGAATTCTTGCATTGACATAAAAACCTGATTAAATAATCTCAAGAACTTTTTCAAAACGAATTTTCCCTCCACAAAAATCTTAGCCTGGGATCTGCACGAACGTAAAATTGTACAATGTAAAATATAAATTTGTATACACCAAAAATTCACTAATTTTTATTGTAAGTTGTCCTATAACAGGTTCGAGTTTCAGATGTGGGAGCAACTTGTTACTGTTTGTTCAGAGTACTTCCTTATAGTCCAGTTCTGCGTTGGCACTTTTCCTTTCATCCCT
This sequence comes from Orchestia grillus, assembly GCA_014899125.1. Taxonomy (NCBI): domain Eukaryota; kingdom Metazoa; phylum Arthropoda; class Malacostraca; order Amphipoda; family Talitridae; genus Orchestia; species Orchestia grillus. The sequence goes on along the minus strand of VOMN01097636.1, from coordinate 14,093 downwards.
ATCAATAATAGTGCGGATAGATAAAGTTAGTTGTTACCAGGAAATATTAATAGTGCTTCACATCGTTGGCCGGATAAGTTTTCGGAGCACCTCGAATTTTCCTAGAACTCAAGAGCATAGAAAAGTCGCAAGGGCGAGCGTAGAGTAACGCTAAAAATAAACCTCCCCTTTGGGCGCTGGTGAGGGCTATCGAGGGGCGTTCTGTTAGCTGTTAGACTGAGATATTTCAGGACGCGGCAGCCGAGAGAACTTTCTTGAAGCTTCTAGAACATTTGCACTAAAAAGCAAGAAAGTCTTGGTCATTTTTCCGCTGAACCAATACGTCGCGAAGTCGATCGCACATATTGACGTTGTGTTTCTCAATCATAATTATTCTGCTACGAGGTTTCTTTGAAATAAAAGAGTGTCATAGAAACTAATACTTATAGAATTTTTCTAGCAGGACGTCAAATACTTCAATGAAAATGATAGACAGCGTGTTTTTTGTCGATTTTTTTCAACACCTAAAATAGATTGCCAGATGTTTCAAACATAGCCAATCTTCACCTTGTAGTGTAATAAGTTTTCTAGAAAACATAGCAAATTTTTACTATTACATTCACAAGCAGTTATTGATTGTGATTTTTTACCGTTAAAATAGCTCAGTTAAGAACTTATTTGATTACAGGAAAATGAATAGTCAAGAAAGAAATTCTCTGCGTAACATGACGTCACACAATATAAAATATAACCGGCGTCTTTGAGTGCACCATTCAAAAGGCGACAGACGAAGCCTCACTAATTCCCTATCAGGAACCAGACACATTAACTTCAAACTGCTTGGCTTTATTTCCATTGTCATACGAGTCTACGAAAACCTTCCAGCCTCATCTTGACCGTCACGGAATTATGCTTCAGTCTGCAAAAAAGATGTGGAGCAGCGTCTGAGGGTCCACTTACGAGAATCTTTATTAATTCCAATACGTTTTACTGTTGGGTTTTCAATGCCTTACAACTACTGGCGTGGTGAGGGATGTGAGGAATGTGTAGATTGAACTTTCTTTTCCAAGGGAAGTACGCCCTGGTTACGTGAAAATACCTCGACTGAGCCGAGATTCGAACCCTGGTCCTCTCGGCTGCGAGGCCAACACGCTACCAGTACGCCACCGAGCCCACGAGGCACAAATTCTTTGTTAAAATTTTATTGAGGAAAGTTTGAACTCTGATATTGCGATAAAATATCAGCAAGGAAAACTCGTGAACTATTCATTTGAGTTATTTTCATTTTTAAGATAAGTTGAATGTTTAAATACAAGGTTATGTCGGCGTAATGTCCAAATTTCTGAATCAGGATAACCTTACACTTTCTTTCTTACAGCTGTCTCAGGGTTAGGTTAGGTTAGGTTACGGGCTATACTCTGATGTGTAAAGGGGAACACGCTGATGTGTGAGGGGTAACATCCCAATGTGTAAAAAAGCAGTGTTCCGATGTGTGTAAAAGGCGACACTCTATTGTGTAAAAGGCGCTAATAAGATGTGTAGTGAACAATACTCAGATGTGACAATACTCCGACATGCAAGGGAATACTCTGATTTGTAAAAGGAAATACTCCATTATATTAAAAAAAGACGGTAATACTCATATGTGCAAAGGGTTAACTTCGATGTAGAAAGAGCAATGTTCTGATGTATTAAGAGTATCGCTTCGATATGCAAAGGGCAATACTCTGTGTAAAACGATATACTCCCATAGGTGAAGCTATGGGAGTATTTTCGATATGTAAAGGGCAATACTCAGGTGTATGAAGGGTTCAATGTAGAAAAGCCATTAACGCGAAAAGTTTTAACTACAAATGTGACCCTATACAATAAAACGTAAACATTTTAAATTTGCTGAAAATTTCTACGTATAAATTGATTTCTTAAATAATTAAACATTGTGTTAAATATCCGCATAAGTTAAATTAGACGTTACTTATGAAATGATCTAGTAGAGTAGATTTGTTAAATTTCAGTCATATGAAAAACCATCAATATTGCCTTCATTTTATGTGACATAAAATGCATCATAATTGTCGGAAAATTTTCTACTTATAATTATTTTAAACCTCCAGTTCTGTAACTGATACTGCAGCTTTATAGATTCATCGTTCTGAAGTTCAATGTAGAATACGAGCGGATCAAAGGATGTACGAGCATCATCTAAAACACTCTTAATACATGCGTGCAATAGTACTCGAAGAAGTTTATGTTGCAAATTCAAGGCAGGTTCTGTTTCAATGCTGAGATTCCTGCGATGGGATGTAGTGCTTCATTTTGGGTTTCGCTGAAGTAGAAAAAATCCGTCTACCGAAAGTTGTGCTCATTCATGCAATGTAAGTTGATGAACAGAGATGGTTCATACAAGGGAAAAGTTGCTGAAACCTGTAGTTATAAGTTGTCCCTCCCCAACCAATCATCGGGAAAAATTTTAGATTTCACATAACTTACCACAACTTCTTGGGAAACTCAAAATAAGTGAGTCCCCCCTGACTGCAAGAGACCCGGCTCTCGTGAGGCAGTAGACGAGAGCCGGGTTCTTGAGCAATGAGATCCAGCAATCTCTTCCCGTACAAGACTCAGTCCTCGTCCCTCATCTTTCCAGCCTGCAAGTAAGTGACACGCTGATACTGGCATACTCACATTTTTCCTGGCACGATCAAAACCTCGTCCGGAAAGCGACTGAACTCCACAGTCACGCAATGTACTTGCACAACCGAAAAACACAAAAACCGCCTTCGGCAGACCAGAGACATTTCCGCGTCTGCGAATATATGAGCTAAGTTGATAACCCAACCTGTGTTTTGTTAACCCGATCATCTCGAAAGAACGTACCACTCGAAGCTCATCCTCGAACCCCATATTAAAGATTTGCACAACTACAATCTACATATTACGTGTAGAAGTCGAGTTAAGACTTCGAATCGTGATTCTAAATTCGCTCCTAAGCACGAAAAGTGAAACGTGGTAATATCTGTTAGTAGTAACTACAGTGCAAAAATGGCATATTGTAACCTAGATTAGTTCATATACACGATAAACTACAAAATTATAACAAAACTCGAATCTATTCTAAATTCTACAAAGCGAAAAGATAAACAATAAAAATTGTTGATTCCAAAAAGCTAGCCTATACAGGTGTGTATCACATTGTTTTAGTCATCATTAAGAATATGATTTTAAAAATAGGTGTAGATGTCACGTTGAGCCTTTAATTGTGATTCTTAGTTTACTAGCCTATCGCTGAGCGCGTAAATGGTGATCAGCACGTTGGATTAAATATTAACCAAAACCATTGTATGGCTCTTTGTATAATTCTGATAAAATTCAGGGAATAAAAATTTATGAATAGGCTGCGAAATGGGAAAATAGTAGTCGAACTTATCAAGAACTGAGCAGAATGATGAATCGATAAGCTGAACTTGAAAGTTGGTACGATGAAACTTCAAAAAAAAAAATTGTGAAGATAATAAACCGATGAAATTTAGTTGAAACATGTGACTAAACATGTGTAGAAAATAAAACACCGATATTGTGAAGTTGAGTTACGGTATATTAAAATAGCAATAGTTTTACCTCTCTTTGTCCCTATAGTAATATTTTTATGTAGAAATTCTTCTTTTCATGTTAGCTTTAAAAGTGGGTATGAAATATATTGGTACAGATGCATTTTCACTGAACATACCTGAAAAATGCGTCTATTTTCAAGCCATCCATTCAAATTTTATGTCATATCGATCCGTCTTATAGTGGGTCACGAACTGACTAATCCGCGATTAACTGCTGTTTCTCTCACTCAGGACTGCTTTGTGTCACCACTTGAGGAAGTGGAAAGGAAGACAGTCTCGTGTCACAGATGCCTCACAAAATAAGTTCAAAAAGCCAAAAAAATAATATCTGGGCTCGTATAGCCAGTGGTTAATCTGAAGGGTTCAATGATAAAAGAGGAAGAACACACTCTAAATGTACGGACTCAAAAAACATGCCAGGAAAACCAAGCATCCTGTAAAGACAAACGGATCAAGTTGAATGGAGACAAATATGAAAAGGGAAAGATAAAAAGAGGAGGTAAATAGAGCTCTTACAGCAAATTGTGCTGCAAACCAGCCGGAAGATTACCCCAGTAAATAAAAAAAGCTAATATGAAGAAACTTTAGTAAGCTTTATTGAGTTAGAAGTAAGGATTTTAAAGAAGAATAGCTGTGGCAGCAGGTAAGGAGAGAAGAAAGCAAATTGTACATTGAAGTATCATCAAGTATGATATCTTCAATACATGTAAGAAGTTTGAAAAAATGAAAAAATTGTTTTATTGTGAGACATGAAATTGAACAATAAGAGAATTGTGAAAGAAATCCATAACAGCAACTGTGACATGCAAAATGTATGACAATAAGAAAATGATAAGTTTCTAAGGAGTATTTGGCTGAGGCAAAAGCCTCAATTTAAATTACATTTAATCTTAATGAAATTCTTAAAAGTTAACATAAAGTTGAACTTGAAGTTAGCTATGAATAGGATGCTCTTTGCAGTTGGTCACAGTAAATTAAATATTAACCAATGTGTGTGCTTGGTAAATTGAAGTATACTAAAAGAAATTGATACTGTTGAGCAGGACCACTAAAGATCATCTTCAAAGTTTTTGTTTATAACTTTTTTCTATTTATAACTTGTATTATGTTGAAAATAATTTGGTTGGTTTTTGTAAGGGCTATGATATTGTATTTAGGAAACAATCTTGGTTCTTCAAAATTAAAGAAAAATATAACTTATAAGTATTACAATGAAGCAATTTAATTGTTCATTAAGCCAAATATATGTTTAAAGTGTCAGATTTTATAGTCCAAATTTTAATTTGAATAATTCCCTTTTTTTTAGGCTGTACAGTCCTCCATGCACACCATCCAGTGCAGGCCACTTGTCCTGAGGCACCCTGGGGGTCCCAAGTAGCCCCCCATGATGCTAATACATTACAATAAAATGCGATTGAGTACACTACAAATGGGTAGATGCAAGCTAAAGGAAGATGCTTTGGACATGAAGTTTCACTCTTTCATAGAGTGAAAATCTGACAAATGATTTTTCACTTACAAATACTAAAATTATTGAGAAAATGTGTCGACTTGCTTGCAGTTATTTCAACTTTGACCTGTTATGACTAGACTAGAACCCTATTGAAATTTTGTTTGCAATGTATCTCATCTTCTGATCAATTTCCTGATAGATAAGAAGTGAAAGGTGACAACTGCACCCAGTACTGGATTGCAGTCAAAATATATCAGCATAAGGGGATGCCATTGAAGTAAATGTTTTTTGTAGTTGGGTTGTCTTACTTTGCCTTCCATATAATGAATTATGTTTGGCAATCTGCAGGTTTTAATTATAATTCAATTTATGTTTTTTTTTTCAGTGTTGGTAAAATTTTAAGTCTAAAATTGTTGACCATTGAGCAAAGTTATACCTTGAGGTTTAAAAACTTGATCATCTTGAATACATTCTGATGCGTCACCAATATCCCCAATTTTACCAGCAACCCTCTCATGTGACCAACAACAACATGAGGCCACCAGATCCAGTGCAAGGACAGTTTTTCAGTCCTCAGCAAATGCAGCAATACCAAGCTCAGCTGCAGCCAGGAATGCTTACCCACCCTGCTGCAGGAAGCAGTGGTCAGCTTGTGCACAACCTTTGTAATTCCACCCTTAGCACCTCTGCCACCACTTATGGTGCTGGAATGAATTCTTTTCCGAGTTATGGGACTGCACCCTTTACTGGTCAAGCATATGCTGCCAGTCCTAACATGACTACCCATTCTGGGGCTGGACCAAACATCAATGCTATTTACACCCCTAGGATGAGTGGTGATACTTCCATTGATGCTGGATCTAAAATGGTTTCAAGCTTTGGTACAGGAGTCCATACTAATGCCCAGTCTGTCACTGGCTTTGCTGCTACTTCAAATGTCAAATGGCAGACTGAACGAAATGTGAGTAAAAAATTATGCATGTATACTTTATAGTGCTGTAGTATTATATTTGTCTTTGAATGTATTTTACATTGTATGAAATAGCTGCTGTCCAATATTTTTTCTGATTGATTCATTTTAGGACTGAGTATTCATGAAAGCACTTGTTAAATTCCTCAGCCATTCACCATCTTCTGTACTTTAATGGTGTGTTATTGCTTGCTAAGATATTTTTATGTTGCTCATGGTCAAATTAGTTTTTGCAATTATATAGTAGAAATGAAGTTTTTGCCCTGTAGAATTATGCCTTGTTTTGCTCTGTAGTTTATTCAAGGGCTGAGATTAAAAGGTAGTGTGCATTACACTGTAACATTTTACTGAAAACTGGTTGTTGAAACATTTATTCATAATGCAGTTAATTATTTCTGTAACTTTTTTTATGCTATTCAAAATTGTGAAATTGAGGTTAGTTCAGCAGCTCATTCTCTTATGTCATTACAGAGTGGCATGCAGAGCTCTGCTGATATGATGAACAGCTCACACCAGCCCAGCAATAGCAAGAGTTCACGGAAAAGCCAGCCACGCTGCATCATCCTTCCACGCTGGCTGAAGCTGGCCATCTCCAATTCTGAATCCTCAAACAAGACTGACTCCCTTTTGCCCTGCGTGCGGGAGGTTTACACAAGAGCCCTGGGTTTAGTGGAGTGCTCTAGTAGTGATACATTGAACAGCAACAGTGCGAGTAATACTATTCAGATCGATCAAGCTGGAGGAAGTAGAAGTGCCTCTGCTTCTGAGTGGGTGGAGACAAACAGAGTTTCTTTACTGCTCTTGCGAACTGGCCTTCATGCAAACGTCCTTGCTGTTCTTTGGGAACTTGTGAGCTGCAGCAGGGCTGGCCAGCTCTCCAGGACTGAATGTGCCGGCTTGCTGGCTCTCATTGCTCTTGTCCAGGTGAGCTTGTGTTACTCGAGCTTGTGTTACCAGGGCAGGGAAGTCCCGCAAAACTGTTGTATATGTGCTGAATGACTGACTCTCTTCCTGGAGTTTTTTAATTTTACCATGGGTTGTGAGGTCACAAGTCCAATGGTTTGTACAGTGAGGGAAATGAAAGCTCATTCCTGTGTATGCAAATATTTTGAGATATGTGTTCGGGAAAGATAAGGGAGCTTGACACAATGTGTCTGAGTTGTAATATTACTCGTAGTAGTTTCCTTTGAATTGTGCAAGGTGAGGTGCTGAGTGTGATAAAAGAACATTAGAAAGTTTTAAAAAACGTGTTCCTTGCTTTATCCAGAGATAAAATGATGCCACTCGAGAGTTAAACAGTTAGTGTATTGTCAATCGGATTTGTAGGTGTGTCAATAATTTTGCAAAACTTCACAAGCATTATTTGATGCATCATATTATGTGTAAAGTTTTATTCAAGTAGAAAGAAGCAGCTGAGCGATTCAGAAATAATATTTCTATTTTATGCAAAAATATGTATATTTCTGCACATTGCTTGTGTTCCTATCGAATGTGGCTCATAGTAATGTGTACAGCTTGGGTGTTTGGCGTGGAACTGAGAACATCATTCTTTATGTTGCAGTCTGGCCAGCATTTGGTGTCTGCTGAAGTTCTGGAGAAGCTTGAGGAACCCGTCGTGCCTGTCATCGATCACCCGGCTCTTGTGCCCTTCATACAGCAGTTTCAACAGAGTAAAATCCAGCAGCCAAAGCCTCAAGATCCTTTATCATTCCAGCAATCTGTAGCTCAACTCTTGCCTAATCAACCGACCACTGGAGCCGTCCACTCACAGCCAAATTTGATCCCTCAGTCGCCTAATTGGCTAACTTGTGATCGGTCGAGAGGCAATAATTCGAACGATACTGATGATTTTGATGATTTCGTAGCAGCTCCTCTGCCAGCAAGTGGGACTGCCTCTTCGGCCGGAGGCTCGTCTGCTGCATTCAATACTCCGGTCCTTGGATCTAATTTGCTTAACCCATCGTCCATGGCCACTACACAATTGTCTTCTACCTCGTTTCAGGCCTTCCCAATCGAACCTCAGTCATCCACAGTCGCTTCATTACAGCCTCCCAGTGTTGCTCCAGTGGTTAATGGTACTAGCGTCGCTACCGAGAAGCACATGAATTTACCGAAGGTTGGCTGTTCTCCTGAAAATTCTCCCAGCTTAAGTTGTGAAAACTCCGCAGAGGATGATTTTGATGATTTTCAAAGCGCTACTTCTGAGCCTGCTGGAATGTTGTCTTCTGATGGGTCCCCGCGCAGCATTCACCATCAGTTTAACGGCTCTTCGAAAGCTTACATCAATAGCACGTTTGAGAACAGTGCTCAGAATGTTAGTGTAAGTCAGCCAGTGGCCGACGTGCCGTCTGTACCTGCAGGCCAGTTTGCTGACTTCTCATCATCGTTTGTAACTCCTGCTGGTGTCGGCAATGCTGATACGGGTTTGTCTCTTCTTAAACCTGCTAAAGTCAATGTTGCTTCTTCCGAGGATAAATACGCCGCCTTTCGTGCATTGGATTTAGGTGAAGAGCAGACTACAGAGCAAGAGTCTATTAAAAATTCTGGTTTGACGCAGAGTTCTTTTGGTGACGATTCATTTGGGGATTTCTGCTCAGCTAACAAGCCCTCTGAGGATGACGGGTTTGGTGACTTCGCTAGTGCGACATTCTCAGTCTCATCAGCTCCTGCAGTCACTGATGCTGGCTCAGTTTTTACAGCCGATTTCGAAACAGGATTTTCGAGCATAACTTCACAAATGAGTTTGGGCCACTCAAATACCAAAGCCCATTCAACCGCCACTCCAGTTTTACCGCCAAACAATTCACAGGAAGTTTCATTCTTTGAGAGCAACACAGATGCAAGCCATTCCTCATTGCCCACCAACGTAAGCAAAGAAAAAAATAACGAAAATTCCCAGGCATTAGAAGGAAATTTATCCGTGCCTGTTAGTACGAGCATTCAATCTAAGAACGCATGTGGTGACGGTAAGAGGATGAGTGCGGGTCCGTCTGACTGGAGTGACATATTTGGCGTGCTGCACGACAAGCCCCGCCCTGCTGGGGTGCCTCAACCGCCTGGCACCTCCTCAGTCCCTGTGCCGCATCAAAAAGTCCAAGTCCAAACAGAACCCGTGATACCTTTCTCAGTGAGTTTCTGTTCTTTGCACTCTTGTTATTCGTCTTCGTAATCGTGTTCCTGCTATTTATTATGTTGTTCGCTGCTCTATTCCGTCATTTTTCTATTTGTGACTTATATGGTTGGTCTTAAATGAGGCAGTGATGGCACGAATCTATTAGGACTAATGGATCAAAATATAAGTAGACAAAGGCAAAGAAGTAAAAGCAGTCACTGGAATGCACCAAATATATGAAGTGAATGAGTCCTTGAAGTATTCCTCCTCTCTACCTAGGATTTACTAATCGGTTCAGTTTGAGGCAGGGTCGTGTTAAGTGTTGATGTCACATTATTTACGTTCTCTTTATGCCAATTTAATGTAGTTTGTAGTGCTTGCCAAGGGTTTTTTTGTAATTTGTATTAAGGCGCGTATTGTACTATAAATATTCATGTGCTTTAAATTTTAATTTGCGCTTTCAACTGCTAATTTTTTGTGCCTTAAGGGGTTTTCTGATGAGCCTCCGCCGTTCCCTGACACTTCGGGTGACGAGTTTGGTGACTTCGTGTTGGCCGAGCAAGGAGCTGCACCTCCGGCTGCGTCCGTTCCTCACCCTCTTCCGATTGGCGGTGTTAATTCTGAGCTAACTTCTGCAAGCTTTAAAGCGGCTTTTAGTCAAACCAAAAGCGGAAAGCTGTCGCCTCCACAGCATCTGGACCACAACATGTCTGCAACTGCACGCTTCGTTGATTTCAATGATCGAGTGAATGAAGCAACGATCGGGAATAGCAAGATAATTCATACTGGACTCCAGTATGCAGGCACTGACACCAAAATCGACCTACCTCCTGCCGAGTTGCCACCACCTCTGAGTGACGATGTTGGTAGCCTTGAATCGAAGTTGGAAGCCGTGAAGCTGGACTGCTTCAGCGATCGCGCGAGTGTCGGCGACCGCATGTCGCCGGCGGTGTGTTCCGACGCAGTCAGCCTTGACAAGTACAGCAGCTTCAGGGAGGTGAGTCGGTGCTCACTCTTGAAGGACTTCGTAGTAAGTCATCGAGTCTTTGGTGTGCAGAAATAAGTCATGATGTCGCCAGAAAATGTTTCTTCAAGCCTCGTTTCTGTTAAACCCTTCATCTCTGTATAGATTTCGAAATCAGATGCTGTTTGTGTTTTGTACAAAGCTAAATGTTACCTTATTGTCGAAATATTTTGATAGTAAACTATCCTGAATGATAGTTTACTTATGGTGTCATTACGTTTTGATTGGCTGCACACTTTCTTTGGTGGTGAGTGTTCTAATGTCTCTCTAGTTGGGACTTGTAGGAAGGTATCTGATTTCGATGTATTTGGGAGGTATTTCTTTGTCTGCTGTTTTATTTGACCTAGACATGATTTGTTCAATATTTTTCAGATTTTGTATCCATTTCTCTTGGTTATTTGCTTTTGAAAAAAACGCTTTATATAAATCTAGCTGTATAACCAGAGATTTTTTCTATTGAATAGTAAATTTATCATTGGTGGGGGCAGTTTGATTTGACCGTTTTTCCTATTTTGCAATATTAATATCGGCATGAGTTTTGAAAACAAGTCCTACATCCTAGACCTTCTTTGTGCAGGACGCGATGCTGGGGGCTGGCCAAGGCGCTGCAGGAGGCGAGGGCGCGGCTGCAGACTGTTGGCTGCGCTGCGTGAGGGCCTGTGAGCGCCTCCTGCAGGACGCCCTGCGTGCCCTGCAGCCCCTGGCACAGCGGCCAGAGGCTCATGATGACGGCGGTCAGCAGGACACCGCAGGTCTGAACTGGCGCAAAATCGCCGCCACGCAGCAGATGAAAGACTTCATCGCAGGTGTGTACTAGGGTGTGTGGGCGAGGCGAGGCGTAGGGGTTCGGACGACGAATCGTGGCTCTGACCTGCATTTCACCGTGTCAATTTTTCTCATTGAGTTCATTTTGGTCCCTTAATAGTTTAGAGTAGTGTCACTGGACAATGCCTGTAGTGTGTTTGAAATATCTTAACATGAAATATCAGCAATTACGATTTGTCTCATAACTATCGTTACATGATGCAGTAATCGTAGCGCCTCTCAGTAAGTTGGTGTGTGTCAGGTTTGCAAACGATTGCACACTTTAATGTCAAGAATTTTCTGCCGAGTTTCTTACATTAGTGTAAAGTGAGCCAAGGACGAGAAAGTGATCCTATGTTGGTAACTCGCACGCGTTCTTGCGATCAAAGACCTGGATTCGAGTGAGCATTCGTTCTGTTGATGATGGTACAACTGCGTGGACTTATTTTAAATGTTATAGAGTTTTTTTGGAGGCATTTGCTTCACGGTGCGTTGGTATTTGCACTTAGAAATGTCAATGACAAACAAGTGTAGAATAGAATTTGTCAGTTTGTAGTCACAATTTTATGTGGAAGCAGCAGCAGCAGCACGTTGGCGTAAATGCAAATCACGTCCATGTGTCTCTGTTTGTAAGCAGTGAGCTAAAATTGTACTTAATTTTATGTGAACAATGTCCATGTAGCTCAAAGTATGGAAAAGAAAAAACAGGTACCGATGAGTTCATCTTTTGTGAAGTCAAAACAATCTGATTGCGCCCTTACCTCACGGGTGTCGGGTCATTTTTGACCTTCACGGTTACAAGGTTTTTCTATTGACTCCGTACAATCGTGTTGCACAGCTTTGTCAATTTGGGTTGTACTGACTTCTAATTATTCAATACGTGTGCGACCTGCGTAGGTCTGATGTAGGAGTATGGGGCACACGGAGTTTTTAACGCTTGTCACCCTAGTGTGGCTTGAAAGTCATGCGCAAATTGAACTTCTACATTACTTTAGCTTTTTTTAATGAGCTCACAATTTACATTTCAACATCTGGCGACGCACGTAACGCTTAAAGCACCTGTTATAGTTAACGCTTAATATTCCTGCCATGCAAATGCCAAACGGACGAAAAGTAAGTATATCAAGGAAAATAAGTTCAGGGCGTCCTAGGGTTGCCCTCAAAGCTTGGGAACAGTTGGACCTGAGCCCTAGCGTTATTGTGTTGGTGTGGCAGGTGCGAAGGAGGTCGGGGCGGTGAGCAGGAGGGTGCGCCAGTCCTGCCAGCACACAGCTCCCTGTCATCCCCTGACTGACGCCCTGCACGCCTGCGCCTCCCTCGCGTCCCAACTCGCCCAGGTGCTCCAGCCCCTCCACGTGAGTCCCTCCAACGTGTCTTCAAGGGTGAAATTTTCCCCCGTGTCTTGTCAACTGAACTCAGTGTAGGTTTACTTGAATAAAGCATTCGAGGGCTGAGTTCTGAAGGTTCTCCAGTGTCTCTCACTGAAAAAGTTTCGTGAGATAGTGCGCTGCAGTCAATGTAAGTGAACATGAGTTAGAGCCTTAGGAGGCCTGGGCTAAGGACTAGAGACGTCATCTACGCTTCTCATGTGAAATTTTCCTGAATGATTTGGTGAAGTGCAGTCTGTACGAGTATACTTTAATTAAAGATTTGGGAGGCCTCGGCTAAGTCATAGATTTTACCAATGTCTCATGTGAGGAAGTTTACTCCAGGACTTCATGAACTGCAGCTGCTCAAGGGGCGTTAGATAGGCATAAGGGTTAAATTGGTTAAGTTTGTCTACCTCATGATATGGGGACTGCCGTCCCTAGGGGTAACTGTTAGGTTACCTCAGCTTTGGCATGGCCTTCTGGACTTTTATCTTCCGTTTCCACTTTTTTTTTTCTTCTATTATCTTATCTTCTATGATTATTCTCTATCTATTCTTCCTCTTCTTTCTTAACTTACTGTTTCTATGCGAAGGTAACCTTGTGTGGGAACACACCTGGGCATATATTGCACGTTTTCTAAAGTCCAAACTACGGTCCTTTCTTTTTGATCTCTTTGGATCCCATTTCGTATGTGTAGGTACTTTAAACTAACTAATAATCTAATCTAATGTGTGTACTGCAGTCGTGGGAGTTTGCCTGAATTATAACTTTGAGAGATCGCTAAGTTAAAAGAATTGATTTTTTTACCTGCATACTTGTACAAAGGAAATAAGAAACTTTCCAGGAATATTGTGTTATTGACCAAAGTAATTTTACATTTGCTTTTTTGTTGTCTCTCGTTAATTGTACACCTTAACTTTCTCTCGTAAATGTTTTTTATTACGGTTACTTAATATTCGATCATCTTGATAAGGTTGAGCTGCAGTTCGTCTGTTGGCCAGTTTGGAAGCCCGTTTGGTGTCCGAGCGCTCGTTAGAAATGAGAAAATATTGTTAGAAGACTGCCACTAGTTTCTAAACCATATACAGCTATACTTACTAAACCGTATACAGCTATACTAACTGAATTGTGGAATTCGAATGCGACTGGGATTTTTACCTCGAAGGAAATTCTAAAGTTTAAAAATATTTTAGTTTAAATGAATTGTTAAAGTAATTATGGGGAATTTTATTGTTGAGAAACAATCCAAAATATTTTCTTTTGTTTAGGTGGATAAATGGTGGAAATGAATTTCACAAAGATCAATAAGTGTTAGCTATAACGAAGTTGTATTTGATCTGTCAACGAATACCTTAAAAAAAGGTTTAAATGGGTGGTTGGGGAAAATTGGAGACTAGAGCTCGGAACTGACCTTAATTCAGGTAAAGTACAGTAGTTACAGTGAGGGAAGAGAGTAACTTGAGATCACTGACCTACTTCGAGTATTCTCCTAAAGCAATTCCTGTCTGTCCAACCAAAGACAATTTTCTCAGGTTTTTTGGATTTGAAGGCAAGACGTTTTCTCAGGTATTTTGGATTTGAAGGCAAGACTGGAGAGGTTCGCTTATTTAGCCTTTAATTTCTATTGTTAATGGTGCTGGACTAAGTTTCATGTTACCTCTTCCAGGAGTTCGAAGAGGTTTTCGACGCTAGCGACGCACTTGACTCCGCCGCCCTGCAGCCCTCAGCAGCGACAGAATCTGTGTGTGCCGTGTGCCTGACCCCCTTGTGCAG